>OX632364.1:32376020-32385055 GCA_951751655.1 Ophion costatus | reverse complement strand
CCAAACGCACGCAACTACAATTTTACTGAAGTCATCCACTGCAAAAAAAACCCTGATCATACTCCTTGTTAAGGCCTTAGGCCACAGTAACGGGTATAAAATCATGTTCGAATTTAACAATTTTTTTTGTATGATAAAGCAATTTACTCATCAAATTAATTACCCATCTATTTAGTATGAATATCAAGCTGTTAGAATTTTTTTTTCGGTCTACAAAATTGCCGACTACTAACATTTTCTTTCGTTACCTTTTTTTGAGGTGCTCCGCGGCGTGACATTTAGCATCCACAATTTTTACCTTAAACAAAAAACAAAAATTCTTGTTAATCTACATTAGAATACCTAGAGAAGTACGTACGGAATTTAAAAAATATTGTTTTATTCAAAAGTTGTAGGTATTTGAACTTAAGAATGTTCATGAAACGTCCCTATGAAACATGTTAATGTTTATTGTTTAATAAATAGCTTCTTAATCGTCATTAAATTTTTACACGACCTCCTGAATAGTTCATGTAAAAACATACCAAATTTTCAGAATTCTATCATGACCTCCTCAGGAGTTGAACCTCCCCAGGAGTTGAAAAAAAAAATAATAAGAAAATTCGGAAAATTTGGTATGTTTTTGTATGACGTATTTAAGAGGTCCTGTTAAAATTTCACGACGATTAGGAAGCTCGTTATTAAAAAATTAACATTTTGCTAAGAACAATTTTTAAAAGAATTAAAAAAAAATGTATTAATAATCTTCGTTTTGTTTCCGTTGCTTTCAGTATATTGTAGATATTACAAAATTGAGAGGTCAAAAAAAAAACTTATTGCAAAGTTACATCAGTTTCCATAAGACAACATTTAATTTGTTAATGTTAATTGTTCAATAACGAGCTTCCTAATTGTCGTGAAATTTTTACACGACCTCTGAAATACTTCACACAAAAACGTACCAAATTTTCAGAATTTGATTATCATTTGCGATTGGGGACTCAACATCCTTAAAAGAAATTAATTTTCAGTGAAAAATTTCGTTATAACTGCTCATAAGCTGCTCATAAAATGAGAAGTTTTCGATTAATCAGAAATTCCGTACGTACTTCTCTGCGAAATGGAATTAGGAACCCAACTTTCAAATTTGAAGTAAATTGAGTGAAAATTGTTGAAGTTATTTGTCACGCCAATTGGAAAAAAGCGCCTTGAGGGATAGTTCATACTGTTGTATGAGTTCATAGAACGGTTCACACTGTTGTATGAACTGTCCATTCAATTTCACTTTCCCCCATACGTGGTCTTCCATCTTTCCCCATTCATCTCCCTTTTATGTCGCCAACATACACAAAAATCGCGATTAATTTTTTTCTCCAAAAGAAAACGGACCTGCCAACTTGACCTGCAAATTTTCAACGCTTACTTTCGAAATTAGCAGCAACATCTCCGCTTTAGGGGCCTCCTTAGTTGGTAACTTTGTGCCTGCACACCCTGTGGATTACGTCTAAGAGGCGGGCCTGGATGCGTGGATGGGTTAAGGACCGGCGGGGGGGGGGGGGAATGCATGTTTGAAAGTCTGAGAACCTCTGGGTTGTTCGTGGCACTTTCGAACAAGGCGCAGAAAAATGCGGCTCTTACGGGTCTTTTTAGGGGCTGCCGAATGGCACGATAAATATTCCGGGTGTTGTGTGTATCGTATACACACGTGTCCGCCCGGCTGCGAAGTAAAATAAGAGCATGGTAACTCTTTCGTCCCCACACTTGAGTTTTCCCGGCGTCTGAGCTGATCGAGCATTACTCTCTTGGCCACAGTCGTCTCAAGTAGGCATGCATATATACGTGGGTAAAGGATACTTTGGACTCGTTGCATGGACGAAATTTCAGCCATAGCCAAACATAAAGATTGCATTTTTCGAGAAAAATGGCTACATTTTGTCATAAAAAATACGTTTTTCTTTTAATTTTGAAAAACATTTAGGATCATGTATTAGACGATAAGGTTAGAAAGATTTATAACAAATTTCATCGGAATCGGTTGATCAGTTTTTCAGCTATACGTCACGCCAATTTTGAAAATGCAGTATAGAAGACCGTGCTGCTTCAAAGATTAACAAATGAATCAAACAAACGAACAAGTTAATTATCATATTAAAGATTAACAATAAAAAGCACCATATAACAGCGAAAAGTAGTAATAAACATACCTTCAGTCTCAAAAATTGTGAAGAAATATTTCCTTTGAAAAAAAAATCATGAAAATCAGCGAATTTTTTCCTCGCCCAAAGCTTTCTCCTCCCTTGAAAAAAAGGTTTGAGAGGATCAGTCACTAAAGTTCGGATGAAAAAAAAACTCCATCTGATAAATCAGTCCAAACTACGCCCAATTGCCTTTAAAAACTTCTAGCAGGAGAGTACACATAAAAAAGCGAAAAATAAATAAATATCTAAGCTGCAGGAAAGCTCGAAAGAAACATTAATGGCCTCTCCTCAAAAAGCGAAGAAGATCGTAGAACATATGTGGGGGTGATTTGAATAGATACTCATATACGGCATCTAGAGTTTCCATTTAAACGTAACGTTTCGGGTCACGCTGTTTATATATGTGAAGCTTGCGATTGCTGGCTAGATTTTCTGATATAGCGGAGGTATGAAAAAGCTCCTCCCCCTTTTTTCCTCCTTCAATTTCATTTCTTTTTTCGTTGTATCTTATCATTACTATGATTGTTTTTATGCGACGGCATGCTCATCGCTCTGGAAAAAATGTGGAACAAAGTGATCACGTTGTGTAAGGATCAGCCGGGACATTATATATATATACACACACACACACATATATATGTATGTATATATATATATATTTGTTTATTCGTTTTATTTCCATAGAAAATACGAAAAATGAATAATGACAGATAAAAGAAACATGGTGCAGAAAGGTGAGAGGTAAGAGCAGCAGAAAAAGAAACGTCGAAGAAATTGGATTGCTGCGATATGGTTTCTCGAGCGAGAACTCGACTGAATACCGGATTGACAAAGAGGCAGAGTACGAATAGCGAATAATAGGGAGAAAGAGAGAGAGAAAGAGAGAGAGAGAGAGAGAGAGAGAGAGAGAGAGAGAAGAGAGAAAAAGTACAAAGCGAACGGCCGCGGTATAGTCTGTTGAATTGTAGAGTCAGAGACTTCTTGACTCTCACGGTAAGACTCTTGAAGTCGCCAGGCCAATATAACCGAATCGTTATCACTGTTCTCACATCGCGGGAAAACTTCACTCGGGTCGGCTCCTTCTCCCCGATTCAATACTCCTGATGGACCATTGCGACGAAAATAAATATTATCCTTCTCTCTCTCTCGCTCTCCCTCTCTCTCTCTCTCTCTCTCTCTCTCTCTCTCTCTCTCTCTCTCTCTCTTTTTCCGCCTCTCTCAAGTCCTCGTACCTTTTTTCACTCTCGTATCTCTTCTCACATCTTTGAGAGAAGTTTCGCCGAGTCTTCCTGATCGGTTCCATTTTTACGCTTCGACGATCTCTCGCGATACATTTGTCGTTCGTTAGCGAGTGACGCAAGTGAAAAGAGTCAGTGACTGGTCAGGCGAGGAATTCGACTTCACAATTTATCGAAGCATCAATAAAAATAACTTTCGTACAGAGGAAATTTGGCAAATTGGCAATCGACACGGTTGAATACCCACGAGGAATTTCCATCGAACACTGCTCTTTCTCAATTCGGTACAACATTTCTTTCTATAACGATTTTTGAAATGGCTTCGATGGGTCAGAATTAAAAAAATATGAAAATCGACAAGGCACGCCTTCAAGTTTCCAAAATGCAAGCGAACAGCTTACTGATATCATTTTGTATAGAATAACAATTATAATTGAATAATAATAATAATAATAATAATAAAAATAATAACAACAACAATTTTAATGGTTATAACAATATAACTCATATTAATTAATTAATTATAATAATATTATATATAATTATATTATTATATATATGGTATTATATATAATTATATTAATTATAATAATATAATATAAGAATTTTAATAATTATAATAATAATAATTCACCGCGATTATCGATTTTGCACTGGTGATAGATCACTATGTTAAATACGATTTCCTAGCTGTAGAATTTAATTATTATTTATTCGTTGATATGGATCTACTTGTCGGAATCATGTTCCGGCAGTAGGATTGTCACTTTTGTTCACTTCGAATACGCCCCTGCGTGCTCAATCCGCCCGTACAGCAGCTCACCCACTCGACTGTAATAAGTAGTAGGCTCCAGTAAGGGGCCAGACATGCAGAAACGAGTCAGCCAGAGATTTATGACGAATCGATACTATCGCGTGTGAAAAGTAATGACAATTTGGGTGTATATATATAATGCGCCAATATTGCATTAATGTACGAGGTTGAAAATATCTCGGTACATATATGCAACAAAAAAGATGTTTTTTTTCGAAAAATGTTGTCTACTGAATTATATATTTAGAACTTGAAAAAAAGGATGCTATTGAGCATACGTCATACTTCGTGTGAATTTTTATTTTCAAAAGATAAAAATTAACAACATCATTGAGGTATAACAGAGCATCTGTATAAAAAATGTGGTCCAACGGCCGAATTCGATAAATTGACAAAGGTTGGTCCGAAAAATAGAAATATATTTGATTTGACATCTATATAAACGTAGTTTGCGTTGTGAGAAGACATTTTTCGAAAAAAAATCAAAAAATGGTGGGTGTTAAAAAAACTGCATATTTGGCGAAATTTTTACTTATATTCGGGGGCTTCAAAAATAAAAAATTTTAAAAAGCTGCGTATAACGATAGCTACTGCAATAACGGAAATGTTTGTTTTTAAATGTCAAAAATAAGACCATTATTACTAATCATGATTCGGGCCGGGTCGCGAAAAGTCTGTTTCGAAAAAAAACGGCAATTTTCAACATTTTAACTTGAATTTTTTTTTACATATTCTTCAATACGTATACTTTGAGACAATATAAAAAATCGATTTTTTTTACCCGTCACTGTGGTGTCCCGCCTTAGGCAGGGCTTCAGAATTCTCCTAAAACAAATTCTCGATTTTGTGCTATCATTATAAGCTGCACTGTTGAGCAATAGAAAAATGACCGACTGGTCGTTAACGTAGATGCCTTAGATTTTAACCAAAAGTTAAAAAAATATGTTTGAAGCGATCAATCACTGGAGTTCAGATGATAAAAAAATACGTCCAAACGTCTCCCAATTGCTCTTCCAAACTTCTCACAGAAAAGTCTATACACAAAAGAGAAACATAAATAAGAACCTATGCTACAAAAAAACTCGAAAAAAAATATTTCGTCCTTGAAAGCTGAAAAAGATCGAAGAACATACATGGAGGTGATTCTGAAAGGGACTGATCGGAGGAATCTAGATATTCCTTTCGGCCAGTACGCGCAACGAAAGTAGATCCATCGTCGCATATAGAGGCACCTACCACAAATTTCATCAAAGTCCATTCGTTAAAAAAAAAATCATTCCTACGAGAAAAACGGGCAAAAACATTGTTGCCTCGTTTCTCGTACGTACCGTTCGTTTTTTTTTTTCAAACCAACAGCAAGTTCACTCCACACATTTTTCACCATTTCACCGAGAGTTGTATGGTCCATTGGGCAGAGGAATAAAAATAGCGGGGTTTAGTTTGAAAACAATAATAAGAAGTGGAAAAAAGGAGAAAAGGGATGAAAGGGGATGAGCTCAAGTAAAAGTCGCGTGTATCCCGGCGCATTGTGTGTATCGTACAAAGGGGGTGAAAACTCGAATGGGAGCCACTGCCCCCTTGGAGGTTCTATTACCATGGAACCTTTGAAGTGCCTTCCCTCTCTATCTCTTTGCCATTCGCGCTTTCGTCTGAGTCTCTCTCTCTCTCTCTCTCTCTCTCTCTCTCTCTCTCTCTCTCTCTCTCTCTCTCTCTCTCTCTCTCTCTCTCTCTCTCTCTCTCTCTCTCTATATATATATATATACGCACACACACACACCCGCATGGGTTATTCCATGTTCAATGGTCCTCGCCTTTGACACTCACCCTGCGTAAGTAATGTCACCCCTTTTTTCACATACTTCTTAACATTTTTCTTTTTTTGGTCTCGTCCTCATAAATTTGGATCTATCGTATACAGAAACTTCATATATGTATAATTTTATGAATATTCCATAAAAATAAAACAAATTTGGGTTGTATATAAAAATATACTTCTGGGTACCAAAAAAATTAATAAATATTGCCTGCTCACTTTTTAATCCAGTAAGCGTGATATAAAAGCATCTTGGTCATCGCAGCAAGGTGAGGGGTAGATTAAGGGGCTATACCAGTGTGAACGCTGAAAATTTGGGTGACTTTCGGGAATTTTTTGGAAGAAAGGAACTGAATTAAATATTTCGGAATATTAAGAATACATTTGGCTATAATTAACCTATATTACATAATTTTTTCATAGAAAAATATTGAGATCCGAGCGACTTATGCGCTGCCTTTGGAGGCGCAAAAAAAAGTTTCTTCACTGCTGACATGATTCCGGCCGATTGAGTAGCTGAAACGGTAACAGGAAAAATGTCGTTAAACTGGAAGGTATTTCTTGTACAATGACGTAGAATTTTTGAAAAATATCAAAATATAACAAAATGCCGTAGTTATGATAATCGCGTCTGTTTTCTGGCCTATAAAACGAACGTTTTTTTCAATGGCAAATCGTCAATTTTCATCCGATCAAAAATATCCTACGTCATTGTGAAGTAATTATATCTAAGAGTACTCAGTTCAAATTTCAAGTCAATCGGATAATTTCTCTATGAGTTACAATGTCAGCAAATTTGAAAAATCTCATTGTGAGAAAAATGCGTTTAAATATTCGACTATCGATTGTATACCTACGAACGATTGCTCGTTAGAAGGTTGCCATTCGGAGAGTATTAGGGATACGGCCTTGAAATTTTTACAGGATATTCTTGGAAGTATAAACTGTCAAAAAGGCAAAAAAAATCGATTTTTTAAAAGTGTCACACTGGTATAGCCCTTAAGGCCTTATATATATACGTGATAGCATTGATTTTCTCACGAAATTTATAGAAGCCTTGGAATAAGCAACGCATAGATTGTCAAGTCTCGTTTTATACAATATTTATTCAATCTCTTAATTGCCTACCAAAAAAAAAAACATTCTCGGAAATATTAAAAAATGGCGGAGTTATTGGTTCGCAAGTTAATGGTTTTCTTGACGCACGTGTTGATGGTGACAGTCCTCGGCGTCGAACTCAGTGTTCGAAAAACTTGGCATATATATTTGCATATATATGTGTCCCTTTGGCATATATATGTGTCCCTTACGTGTGAACCAAGAAAAGTATTTAAAAAAAGCATGTTGAAATGGGAGTACTTGAACTTTTTGAATCTATTTTTTACTGATAAATTATTTCTTTTCAAAATTGGGTAATGAATTGTTTTACCTTTCGAAGTTCGTGACTTTGAACTATCACGAGGCCAAAAAAGTCGATTCGGCGGAAAACGGCTTTGAAGTTATATAAATATTGCATTAACTGATTTAAAGGACGAGACTAGGCGGTGACGGGCCGAAAAATATAATTTTTTCCGATTTTTTTGTCTTCTAAATTATTTATTTAGGATTTGGGAAAAAGTATGTTATTATCCATACATTACCTTTCATTTCGTGTAAATTCGCATTGAAAAAATAAAAAATTAACAACGTTAGTGAGGTACAATAGATTCGCTGTATAAAAAATGTGGTCCAACGGCCGGATCGATAACTTGACAATGGTTGGGTTGAAAAATAAAAATAAAAAACTTTTATAATCTATGTAAATATAGTTCTCGTTGTACGTAAGCGTTTTTTCGAGAAAAAAATGCGCAAAATGGCGGGTGTCGAATAAAAGTGTAATTTTTGCGAAATTTTTACTTATATTTGGCGCCTCAAAAATATACGGAATTTCAAAGAAAAACAAAAAAAGCTACAAACAACGATAAGTATTACAATTACGAAAATATTAGTTTTTTTTCAAAGGAAAACCGAACAATTATAATTACAGTTATGATGGTAGCCACGTCGAGAAAAGTCGTTTCGAGAAAAAACGCGATTGGAATTTTCGATGTACGTAAATTGTTGCGCCACTTGCTCTCACTAAAACGTCTGTTACTTGGTCAATTTTCAATATTTTAAATTGCCAATTTTTTCACATACTCTCCAATACGTAAACTTCGAGAAAACGCCAAAAAGATTGATTTTTTAAACCCGATACATTGGCGTCCCTTCTCAACAGCAGCCTGTGCCCTATGTGGGGCCTATCTCAGCATCTGAAACCTCTCCAGCATGCTTCTGAATGGAGCAAAAAAGTAAAAGTTCGAAAGCTCCGAATCAACTTCACCATTGATTTCAATGTTTTTATTCCAAAAGGTTCAAAATATTCGCAAAAATCCAGTCCAAAACAATGTCGAGAAAAAAACTCCTTTTTCGCGTACACGAGGTCTTAAGGGGAGGTACCTGAGTAAACGGCGAAAAAAACAGGTAAACTTCGGGAATTTTTATCTCAAAAACTAATGTTTCGATTGGATCCGGGCTTTTTCATTGGAAAATATGTGCGTCGAGGTATTTTTAGGAATAAAAAAAAATAAATTCGTTGACTGGAAGCGATGCAAACGCGATTATCTCGAAACATAGTATTCAAAGTCAGTGCCAGATGTATCTAAAAAACGGCTCGTCTGATTTCGTTCAAATTTGGATAAAATATTCTTCGATAGTTTTTCTCGTTCGCCACATAGGGATTTTTCATTCGATTGAACCATTCCATTTTAAGCAACCAAATACGTCGAAAACTGCGAACGAAAAACGAATTTTAAATTAAAACGCTCGCAATTCCGTCAAAAATGAAAATAAAAAAAAAATCCTACGTGGCAAACGAGAAAAACCATCGAAGAATATCGTATCCAAATTTGGACAAAATCGGCCGAGCCGTTTTCGAGATACATCCCGCACCGACTTTGAAAACAATGTTTCGA
>OX632364.1:32268520-32371020 GCA_951751655.1 Ophion costatus | reverse complement strand
AGCCGATGCAGCATCCCCGAAGCTGCGCCAAGCTGTTTTAAAAGAATGAAAAAAAAGAGGAAACCTCGAGAGAGAAAAAGCGACCAAAATAAAACAGCTATTCACCTCATGGTCGTTACTCTCTTTTTTTTCCAAGCGAGTGTAATTAAGCTGCTGCGAGCAAAAGAAAAATGAGGTCAAGTCACGGAAGAGAATCCGAGTGAAGGACGACACGTGGTACGAGGGTCAGTTCGCAATTTCCACCGGTCTCTCGAGCCCTTTCTTCTTTCGCATTGGAATTTTTTATGTCCGTCTTTTTTTCGAGAGCTCGCTCAGTCACCGTTTTAGCTTCCTATTTTTGACGCCTTATGGACCGAGGGAGAAATGTCAGTGAAAGCGTAGGCAAATACTTCACCCCGGTGTCTCCCAATCTCAACTGGTCACATAAGTTTTTAGGTCTTTGGAGAATTGTGCGATCGACCTCGGGCGGACTAAACGTTTATTTTACATTCGTGTTACGTTAAGCATAAAAAAATCGATCAATGGTCCCTGCGCTTGGGTATTTGTGTGTATGTTGTGGTGTTTCATTTTATCGTATTCAATGTTGAATTTTTTTCTGGATAATGTTTTTAATCATGCTAGATTTGATGGATATGTGGGTATATATATATAAATTTACAAAAGAAAAAAAATTGTAAGAATTTCCGTATTAATAGGACGATTTTAAATACTTTATTATATTTATATATATATATATATATATATATATTTTTTTTTTTTATTATATTTATATATATTATATATAAATATAATAAATATTTTATTATATTTATATATATTTATATATAAAGATTTTAAATATTTTATTATATTTATATATATATATAACAAAATATTTAAAATCGTCCTATTTATACGGAAATTCTTACCATTTTCCTTGTACATTTATATATATATATATATATATCCATATATCCATTAAATCTAGCATGATTAAAAGCATTATCCAGAAAAAAATTACAAATATATATTTTTTAAAAATTTAAATTTAAAATTTAAATTAAAATTAAGTTTTTAAAAAATTTTTAATATGTAAAATATACATTTTTTAAAAAAGATTTTAAATGGTCCTGTTTATAAGGAAATTCTCAGAATTTCATTTGTAAATTGAACGGCGAACACCACTATGACGAGCCGAAAAAGGTCGTTTTTCGAGATTATTTTTGTCTACTAGATTATTTATTTTGGATTTGAGCAAAAGGTATGTTATTAAACATATATTGAACCTATTTCACGTACAATTTTATTTAAAAAAAAATGAAAATGAACACCATTATTGGGGTATAACATTGTTTATGTATAAAAATGGGGCCCAACGGCCGAATCGATAACTTGACAATAGTCGGCCAAAAATAAAAATGTTTCTAATCTATATAAATGCGTCTTTTTTTTCCAGCTGAAAGCTTTCTACGTTGATCTGCTGGTACCACTGGAGACGAATCTCGAGAAGGACACGAAAGTGGTGCAAAGCGAGCAAAAGATATTTCTCCAGCAGCACAAAATGAGATCGGAGACTTACAGCAAGGCAGCGGCGACGATGAAGAAGCAGCGAAAAAAGTCACGTGGCGCTAGCAAGAGCGGCCTCGCAATGGACAAAGAGCTGAAGAACATGCAGATACTGGAGGAGGAAAAGTCCAAGCTCGATGCTTTCTGCGAGCAGAGCCTGAAGGACGTAAGTAAACGCGCTCCGTATACCCAATCGTGTACCTCTCCCCGTACGTGTGTATATTTATATACGTATCGACCAGTCAAAGAAAAAAGGCCCCAGCCCCCGAAAGCTCTAGCCCTCGAGATAACGAGAGTTGCGCCCTTTCGGCAGCAAGCAGTCGATTTGCACAATAAACTCGAGAGTTTTGCCTCGTTGACGTAAACTGCCACGGGCACTCGAAAGTTTGCCGAGCTTTTTTTTTTTTATCTCAGTCAACACGCGCTTCCTCTCGAGCCCTCTCGACGTTTTTTTCCTTCTTCCTTCACTCCCCTCCCCCTCGGCTTTATTTCGTTTTTCAATTTTTGTCTCTTCTCACATTTTTCTTCTTGTTGGCATTTTCGCAACGCTCCGAAGGCGATGACCCAGGAGCGAAGGAGATACGGCTTCGTGCTGGAGAGACAGTGCTCGGTGGCCAAACACTACGCGAGCTTTCACGAGGCAGCGCTGACTGCGCTTCATCCCTCGGTCGACGAGTGGCGCGAGGTCGCAAGCACCAGGGAATATCTCCCGCAGTCCGTCGAGGATATGTTCGCCTCTAGATTAAGGGTATTCACGCTTCAGTTTTTGATTGTTTATTATACACTTGGACATGTTCGGATCGTTTTGCTCATAATTTTGGAGGGTGCTGATGTTTTGTCAATTTTCTTAGGCGGACACGGAAATACGGAGGTTTTTGTGAATTCGACTCGATCTTTTTTTAATTTAAGGACGTTGAGTCGCTATGAAACATGTTAATGCTAATTGTTCAATAAATAGCTTCTTAATCGTCATGAACTTTTAACACGACATCCTGAATACTTCATGTAAAAACATACCAAATTTTCAGAACTCTATCATCATTACTTCAACCTCCTTAGGGGTTGAAATAAAAAATGATAAGAAAATTCGGAAAATTTCGTATGTTTTTGTATGAAGTATTTAAGAAGTCGTGTGAAAATTTCACGATGATTAGGAAGCTCGTTATTAAAAAATTAACATTTTGTTAAGAACATTTTTTAAAAGATATAATCAAAAATTTATCAATAAACTTTATTTTGTTTCCGGTGCTTTCAGTACATTGTAGATATTACAAAATTACGAGGTCAAAAAAAACTTATTGCAAAGTTACATCAGTTTCCATAAGACAATATTTAATTTGTGAATGTTAATTGTTCAATAACGAGCTTCCTAATTGTCGTGAAATTTTTACACGACCTCTGAAATACTTCATACAAAAACGTACCAAATTTTCAGAATTTTATTATCATTTGCGATTTGGTACTCAACATCCTTAATATTAAGGTTGTTGTGTCCAAAATTGAAAATGGTAATAAAATTTTTTAAATTTGATAGGCCATTGTGTAAAAACTTTGAAAGGTTGTGTAAACATTTCACGACGATTAGAAAGCTGGCTACTGAGAAATTAGAATTCACAAATTACACGCAGCCTTATGGAAACTGAAGTGACTTTGCAATTATTATTGTTTTTTCTTTTTATAAAAAATGATGCCAAAAATACAAAAAAAAAAATCACACTTGAGGAAAAACATATAAGAATATAGCGGCAACGTTGCACAGACCGAAAGTAGCGGGAAATTTAAATACTCATTTTCGTTCACGGACGACGTCGTTTCTTGCACCATAAAACCACGTTTGTTTTTGATATATTTGAAATAAAATAACGATTATTCATAAATATTTCTTCTATTTCTTGATAACAAATAGCAAAGTTTGCTATTTGCTAATATAAAGTATAATAAGTTTAACATAAAGATCTATCAAATTTAAAAAATTTTATCACCGTTTTCAATTTTGGACACATTTGATAATGATGATGATGATTGAGATAATTATTTTAGTGGTTCTCAATGGGTTAGGTTAGTTTTTCGCTTGGGTACTTGGTTGTGTTTTTTTGTTCAAAAGTGACGCAGTGGAACTTCCGGAAAGCTTGAAGTTGAACTTTTATCGAACCTACGCTCATTTGGGTGTGAAATAACGATCGGTAGCATGGACTGGTAAAACAGTCGATCCTCCCCGAATCAACTTCGAAAAGGAAAAATAAAACGCCGACTCGATTGTTTGATAAAAGATTATTTTTGTAGTCTCGAAATTCAATTCTCCAATTTATTGTCATTTTTTAGATCAATTTGTCCATTTATTGTTAAGTTGATTAAGCAACTTAATTATCGTCGATTTTACTAGCAAATTATTCATTTATTGTCAATGTCATTATCAATTGATTTTTTTAATGCAATTTTATCATCAATCACCACATTTATTCTTGTTTTTATTTTTTAATTATTTAGCTGTTGTCAATTTTATCATCAACTAATTTATTTATTATCAATTTCGTTGTGAATTAAGCCATTTAATGTTAATTTATTATCAAATAACTTTGTTATTCCTAATTTTATCATCAATCAATTCATTCATTGTCAATTCAATTATCAATTAATCCATTTTTCATCAATTTATCGTTAATTATCTATTTACTTTGAATTTAATCATCAAATAATTTAGTTATTTGCAACTTTATTATCAATCACTTTATTTATTGTCTATTTATTATTTATCTTTACGATAAATTGGCACTTTCACATTTTTTTGCATTAACAAAACGTCGCTCGAGTCGATTACAACATTTTTTAAATTATCAATATGTTATTATCAATTAATCGCTTTAATGCAATTTTATCATCAATCACTACATTTATTGTTGTTTTTGTTTTTAAATAATTTAGCTGTTGTCAATTTTATCATCAATTTATTAATTTATTATCAATTTCGTTGTAAATTAAGCCATTTATTGTTAATTTTATTATTAAATAACTTTGTTGTTCCCAATTTTATCATCAATCAATTCATTCATTGTCAACTCAATTATCAGTTAATCCATTTTTCCTCAATTTATCATCAATTATCAATTTACTTTTAATTTAATTATCAAATAATTTAGTTATTGTTAACTTTATTATCAATCACTTTATTTATTGTCGATTTATTATTTATCTTTACGATCACTTGGCACTTTCACATGTTTTTACTCCAACAAAAAGTCGCTCGAGTCGATATCAACATTTTTTTAAATGTTGAAAATGCGTCGCTTCTAAAATTGAGTAAACAATCAATTGTATTCTCATTATGAAAAACGATACCAATGTTGCAACTTGGCAGTTGAGTGGGCAGAGCAAAAAAAATTATTTCGCAGTAATGCCCATTAGATTAGAATTAGTATCGCTCCGATTGTGATGAATTTATCGTCACGGTAAAATAGTTGCAAAGCCGTTTTGACACATTACTACATTGCGATACTCTAATCGTGATCGAAACAGCAAGTGTCATTTTGGCCTGAGGACGAGGAGAATTGCGGTTCGGAGCTGACAATGAGCTCGCAGCTGAGAAAAACCCGAAGCATGGACAGTTCCTGCCTCGAACTTCGCCTGGGACCACCACCACCCCCAGGCCATCCACCCTCCTCGCTGCATCATTCTGCCAATAATAGCCAAGCTCCGGCTCTCTCCAGAGCCAAGTCCGAGGTCAATATTCACGCCTCGTCGCTCTCGCTCGGACCAGGTGAGAACGCGACATTTTTTTCCATGTTCCCGTACAAAAAAAGTGTCGCGAAATCGAGAAAAAGTTTGCGTCCAGGATCGATTTTACTGAATGTGGTTGAATTTTTTATAGCGCTTTATTTTTTCCCAAGTCGGTTTGATATTCTCATCATTGAAATGAAAATTCACCATTGTTTGCGAATGTCGAGCCTTGCGTGTAAAAAGAAAAATATTTTGAGGTCTACTATTTGATATTTTTTTGCTAATTTTTTAATGTTTAACATATTTTTTACCATTTTAAACTTATATTTTATTGATTTTTTCGATACTCTTTTTCGCTAATTTAATCCTCATTTGTGTCTTGGTTTTCACTGCTCTTGGCTAATTTCATACTCGTGACTTTTTTTTATTACACATTAAAAAAAGATTACTGATTTTTTAACATCCCTTCGCTAATGTGTTGCTAATTTTTGTATTGTTTTGACTTATTTCAACTATTTTTTTTCGATTTTGCCCTCGCTAATTTATTGGCAATTGTTGTACTAATTTTCATTGCGTTTCATTACTGATTTTTAACGAATTGTTTGCATATTTTTATCATTGGAATAAAAATTTCAGCATTGTTTGGATTTGTTGAAGCTTACGTGCAAGAAATGAAATTATTTTGAGGTTTACTAACTATTCGATTTTTTGTACTGATTTTTGAGTTTTTAACATTTTTTTAAACCATGTTTAACTTACATTTTACTGATCTTTTCAAAATTATTTTGCGGTAATTTATTACTCATTTTCGTAACGATTTTCACTGCTCTTTATTAATTCCGTACTCGTGGTTATTTATGACTGATATCAACTAACGTTTTTTAACTCGTTATTTCTTCGCTAGCTTATGACTAAATTTTATTTTCACTCATTTCAACTATCGTTTTTACCGATCGTTTTAAATGTATATACGCTTATCAATTACTAATTTTGTCCCAATTTTTACTGATTTTTCACCAATATTTGCTGATTTATCAAAATTCTTTCTCATGCTTCAATGTTTTAAGCGTTAACGTATTATTAAGTGTGCAAGATATCCATAGAATCCAAGGAGCCCAAACAAAATTGACATGTACCGATTATTCGGCAAGTAGCTACTGATCTTTCGAGTCGGACACCCTTTCATCGTGTACCAGTATTTTTTTATCTCGAAAAATCAAGCCATCTTCGCTAAAGACGGTACACAAAAATTATATCTCTATAAAATAAAATATAGAATAATATATAGAATATAAAATAAAATATAGAATAAAAATCATCAAGCTCAATGACCTAAAACGTCGAGATCAGATTCAAATAAATGTTATCATCGGTAGACTATTGGTTCGTAGAAATAAATCAAAATATTTAAGCTCTCAAATGAATAAAACAAATTCGAGATCCGGTTGAATCGCTTAGCCCATCCGGTTATCGGACGAATAAGCGCATGGCATTCGTCCGGACAGCAGCTAATTTCACGTGGTTCACGCTGTACAAGGCCCCAAAAAAACAATCCCAAACACACGAACCCAAACAAATCAACCCAAACCCCAAACAAACTCAAAATGACAAACGCAAATAAACCACCTCAAAAAACAAACCCAAACCCGAATTAACAAACCCAAACAAAACCAACCAACCCAAGCCAAACAACACAAACCCAAACACACCCAAACAAAACCTAAACCTAAACAAAACCAACCAAACAGACGCAAACCCAAATAAACCCAAACAAACCGAAACCCAAACCCAAACCCAACCAAAATTATAAAGATTTTCTTCGGATGACTACGTGTAAATTATTCTTCCCGTTAGTTTGTTTAACAATTTAACACCATCTATCCGGACAATTATATATATGTTATTCGAACCGTAACCGAATTCGTAACCGAAAGAGAAAATCTCGCACGCTTAAGGATGTCGAGTCCCAAATCGCAAATGATAATAAAATTCTGAAAATTTCGTACGTTTTTGTATGAAGTATTTCAGAGGTCGTGTAAAAATTTCACGACAATTAGGAAGCTCGTTATTGAACAATTAACATTCACAAATTAAATGTTGTCGTATGGAAACTGATGTAAGTTTGCAATAAGTTTTTTTTTTGAACTCTCAATTTTGTAATATCTACAATATACTGAATGCAACGGAAACAAAACGAAGTTTATTGATACATTTTTTTTTCATTTCTTTTCAAAATTGTTCTTAACAAAATGTTAGTTTTTTAATAACGAGCTTCCTAATCGTCGTGAAATTTTAACACAACCTCTTAAATACTTCATACAAAAACATACCAAATTCTCAGAATTTTCTTATCATTTTTTATCTCAACCCTTAAGAAGGTTGAAGTAATGATGATAGAATTGTGAAAATTTGGTATGTTTTTACATGAAGTATTCAGGAGGTCGTGTAAAAATTTCATGACGATTAAGAAGCTATTTATTGAACAATTACCATTAACATGTTTCATAGGGACTCAACATCCTTAAGGCGTTACCCCCACTTGTAGCGCAAAAAAGGCCTTTTTCATGAATTTTTCTAAAGAAAACTACAAAACTTTTTTAATCGATCAATATACCATCTCAAAGAACACATCTTGAAGAACTTTCAGTAATTTTTTTATTGAAAAATATTACATTGTTTAGTGGCAAATGGCCGTCAATGAAATAATGTTTTTATATACACGGTTTGCGGCGACCAACATTGCGGCGAAGTGGATCACCTGAAAAAAAAATGCAGGTGGATTTAGTCAAATATAAGTACAAACTAGTCTTTAATCGAAGGATTTTAAAAAATATTCATTTTTCACCAAATGGCGGACAGTCAAAGTTAATGGTTCGATTTTAACGAAAAAAAACGGCCGTTTTTTGGCTATAAAACGGCCATTTTTTTTTCGAAAAAAAAAATCGAACGATTAAAGACTACATTTTTATGTATTAAATAAGCCTGCAAAATTTCAAGAAGATCGGTTCATTAGTGTTCGAGTAATCTTGGTCACCGACTTCAGAAATGCCATTTTGAGAAAAACGCGTTTAAAGTTTCAATTAGCCGGTCGTTTACACAACGGATTCTTCTCTTTCAACGCTCATATCTCAGTCAATTTTGTTCGGATCGACTTGAAATTTTCAGGACATATTCTCAGATTCTTATACTACAAAAAAATGCAATAAAAAAAATCGATTTTTTCAAAATCGCAAGTGGGGTAACCCCTTAATCGTACAGGAGAGGATGTACGGCCATTGTCAGATCTCGAATAGCATTTCGATAAATCATTGCGCAAATCGTGTAAACAATTAGTACACGATACGTGCAGAATCCATCGTCGCAAAATTATTCCGACAAATTTACGATCCTTTTGGTTGTCACATTTATCGCAGTTGATAAAGCCGCGCGTATTATCGACGCAGCTGAAATACACGAATAGCTCATCGGTTTCGTCGAAAAGCTCTTTGGAGTGTCCGTTCTCCGGTACGGTTGAAGGATCTCGAGCTTCGTTATCGTTGGCAATTTCAGAATCCGCTGGTATGGAAAATTCATACAAACATCGTATGAAATTGCCTCCGTTCAAAGTGACACACTTCACTCGCGAAAGCTCCAATTTTTTCCGGATCCTCCAATTACGCGAAGCTGGGGAAAATTTTACCAGAGAAAAAGGCGAATGAATATTCAATGTTTGCGGCGATAAATCCGCACGATTTCTTCGTTCAATGAAACGCAAAGGACGCGGGACCCTTCAAAGTTGACTTTGTTTTGGTTTACCGGATCGAAAGCTCGAGCCACCGACTGTGCTGATATATTTTGTCCCGTCATGTCAATGATCACGTGAATTATTTTGACAATTTTCCAAGAACGGATATTTGGATAGGAGGTTAGAAATAAAAATCACATAAACTCGTATGACCTTTTGGGAAACAGCCCGTAAACGTCCAAAATTATACGCGTGTACATGTGGGTGAGGGTGTGGGGGAGAATAAATCATGCGGAAAACGAGCTTTTCGAGTGGCGAAGCAACATGCTCGGATTCAACGTTTTGAATCCCTATTGGGCGGGTGTGAGCGCACGAATATCATTCTTCGACGTTCGTTTCGACGCTTTAACAGAGGAGAGTACAGTTCCAATTGTTCTCCACTCGTAACGTTGGAATCTGGCGGTTTACCTAACCGAATATACGAGGCAGAATACAAGTGGTCTCTCCGGTCCCATTCAGGGGAATTAAACGACGTTGAAGTTTGCATCGTTGGAATGCCACGATTTTTTTTTTTTCATTTATTTATTTGTTTATATTCATCATTGTCCAAAGTTTTTTTTTGCAAATTAAGGTCGAGAATTTCCGATAAAAAATTGTAGAACGATTTGCGTCATTTTCACGGCCTAAAACGACTAAAAACATTTTGGTAATTAGAAATAATTCATTTTCGTTTCATTCCGATGATGCAAACTTCAACGTCTTGGAATTAAATACTTTTCTCTACTATTTCACCCGCGTATACGTTTGGTCAGCCACTGATAAAATTGAAATGGAGTCAACGATTTTTTATGCCGAAGCTTATATCGTTGGGATGCAACGAAAGTGCATTTTTATATATTCATTTCCTTCATTTTATTATTACACAAAATCTTTTATTCGCAGCTTAATATATCAGATCTCTTAATATATCAGATCTCTGAATTGAAAAATGGTTGAAGTTTTGTTGTAGGCGAAGTCTGGCAAAAGAAATTAAATGAATTTTGAAATATCAGTTTTCATTGCATTCCAACGATGCAAACTTCAATGTCGTGATTTTTTTTGGCAACCATTGCATTGCTCATTCCTGTGACTTATTTTTCCATCAACCGGCAATTATATTAATTCAACGTCGCGCCGTGTTGTTGCCTCATTCGATCGGAGTGCATTCAATTTTCATATTTATCGCGTGGCGCTTATAGGTTATGATTGTAATTCAGATAAAATTTCAATCATGCGACGCGTGTGCAAGCAATGGACGAAACGTGATTTTCGCGTTACGATCGCTTTTTCCAAGAGAGTACGAGCGAATTCAATTTGTTTCGGAAAAACGGAACATGTTCCGCGGAAAAAAGCTCTGCAGTAGTGCCACCCTCGTATCGGGCAGCCATACGGGTCAAACTTTTATTCTATAACGTGCGCGCACTCTTAGCCGAAAACTTTGGAAATTCCGGAAACTCGGGGAAACAGGTGATGGCCATTGTTCCAGAACAAGGGAAAAGAAGCTTTTCGATGCTGTAAATTGCTTTGAGAAGGCACTTCGATTCGAGGAAAATAAAAATATTCTCGCTCCTCACAGTAATATAATACTTTTGTGAATTGAACGAGCAGAAGCCAAACATTCAATCGCTGTCGATGTGCAAATGAAAAAGGCTTTTTCGAATCATAAAAATAATTTGAAAAGTATTTTTCTTCGGAAGTGTTTTTCAATAAATAGGTGGGAATATATTATTTTAATGTGTACATAGGTACATACAGTTGTACACACCCACACATGGGTATACATATGTGTGTGGTGAAATTACTGTCAAGCTGAACGATTCAGTCATCTAAAAAAATATTCGACAACACCAGCAATATATATTGTTGTACGCCATCCTGGCATACACGAAATTTTTGCTGCCGCTTTCGCTCCTGCGTCTTCTATGAACCTGAAATAAAACACAAAGCATATTAGAATAAGTTAAGTAATTAGTTGTTTACATTCAACCTAGCGTACTGCGCCATTCACACTTCATTCGCACACCCTGCGTACAATACTCACACATTATTCACACACCCTGCGTACACACCTTGCGTACAACATTCACGCTTTACTCACACACCTTGCGTACACACCTAGCATACAACATTCACACTTCATTCGCACACCTTGCGTACAATACTCACACATTATTCACACACCCTGCGTACACACCTTGCGTACAACATTCACACTTTACTCACACACCTTGCGTACAATACTCACACTTTAAAGGATAGCTAGCGTAATTAGTTTAAACCTTACCTGAGTTTTGTAAGGGCCTCGCCTAGCTCCTCGCCAGGAGTAAACCTCTCCGGAGATCACCTAGAAGCAAACTCCGGTACAAAGTCATTAGTGTGTAAGAATGAGCATACTTTCAAAACGCTTATGCGGGGATTATTTTAATAAGGAAGATTCTTTCCTTTTTTTTCTTTTTGTTTTTCTTTTATTTTGATCGGGACAAGCAATACTCGTACAGAGTTACACTTACCGATTTCTAGCAAGGGGTTCCTTGCAAAATTCGAGCTGGGCGAGGACCGCGAACATAAAGGTGCGGACCTAAATCACGCCCCAAATATTTTATATTAAACCCCCCTAAACCCCCCCGCGGTAAACAAAAAATTAACCCGTAAAGACGTCGAGGTGACGGGCTGTCAAAAGACGACGCTGTATATACTCGATGCCCGAATCGACACTTCATAGCCTCTTAGTGGCGTGCGATCACAACGCCGAGGTGGGAAATCCGCGAATTAGAGAGACGGGTGACTCCAGCGCCGAGGTGAGGGATCCGCGAACTAGCGGGTACATACGTTCCCGACTCGACTCTTGCGAGCTTCGGGCCCTCGCCGACGCGCTCGAAGCGCCCGACTCTCCTCCACGTCGGCGCTCGAAGCACCGACTCTCTTCCACGTCGGCGCTTGGCCTATAGGACCGGGAGCGCGGACCGCCTCGGCAGCAGTTTTTCCCGAGCTGCACTCTTACCAACGGTAAGTCTCCTGTCCACTGAGTTAGTGGCAACCTCCCCGCCCACGGAAATACGTGGCTCCTACCGCTGTACAAGTGGTTCCCCCCCTACCAGCTAGCCGCTGTACAAGTGGCATCTCCCTTCTACCTGTCCACTGAAAAGGTGGCAACCTCCCCGTCCACGGAAATACGTGGCTCCTACCGCTGTAAAAGTGGTTCCCCCCCTACCCGCTAGCCGCTGTACAAGTGGCACCTCGCCTTCTACCTGTCCACTGAAAAAGTGGCAACCTCCCCGCCCACGGAAATACGTGGCTCCTACCGCTGTAAAAGTGGTTCCCCCCCTAGCCGCTGTACAAGTGGCACCTCGCCTTCTACCTGTCCACTGAAAAAGTGGCAACCTCCCCGCCCACGGAAATACGTGGCTCCTACCGCTGTAAAAGTGGTTCCCCCCCTACCCGCTAGCCGCTGTACAAGTGGCACCGCGCCTTCTACCTGTCCACCGAATAAGTGGCAACCTCCCCGTCCACGGAAATACGTGGCTCCTACCGCTGTAAAAGTGGTTCCCCCCTTACCCCCCAGCCACTGAAGAAGTGGTCTCCTCCCTTAACTGCAGCCCCCCCCCCTCCGCAACCTAGCGGGTTTGAAAATAATTACCGTTGCTCAAGGGGTAGAAATTAGTCGTAAATTTTGCGAACACCTTAATCAAGCCTTGTAATAGAGATAAAATTTATCACCGTAACAGTTTTGAATAAATAATCACTGTTCATAATGGCTGTTGACATAGTACCCTACCGATTATTTTCCTTCCCGAACGGCAGATTATTCTCTGAGGAAAAATCGAAAAATGCCTCGAAGCAAGACGGCCGTAGGTAGAAACTCAGTTCACCTGGTTTCATTTGAATTACCCCCTTCGCCTAAGCCTCAATATTGGCATGTCACGCGCGGCGGACATTCAAATTCAACACGTCGGCCATCTCGTCATTGCGCGTTTTCATCGTCAATATTTTGGCGCCCAACGTGGGGCCCATTAAGGGGTCATCGTGATTCCCACCCATTTCCCCATGAGAGTCTCAACGCCCAAAACCGATCCGCCTAAACGACGCGCCGGACGCCCGAGGAAAATGCCTATGAAAAGAACTCCCCAACGTCCGGTTACTAGAAGTTTATTCGATCCTAACACCTCACTTCCGGGAGTGTTAAACCCGGTGGCGCCCAATCCTACCTTTGAAGTTAGCACAGAAAACGCCATAATGGACGACCGTCCTGTAAATACGCCGGGAACGGCGCAACCATCCGCCCCACCACCACCACCGGAACCCCTGTACCAACTCGGGGCCCTCCTTCAGGCTCTTCAAGCCATCCCACCGCGTCCTCCGTTGCCTACGTACAGTGGCGCGGATCACGAGGATCCAATAAAATACCTGGAAAATTGCGAGCTTTATTTTCAACAAACTCTAACCCCTGACACTGCCCGTACATCCACCGCCACCGGGGGGCTCAAAGGTGATGCCGAACGATGGTGGTCGATGTACCAGGCACTGGAATTTGAATGGCCCAAGTTTAAAGAGCTCCTATTAGCAAAGTATAATAATCCCGTCACACTCTCGCGGCTCAATGCCCAGCTTTTTTCAAGAAAGCAGGGTGATCGCGAGAATGCGGGAATTTTTCTCCAACAAAAATTCCTACTGTACCAAAGAATCCGAGGGACTGAGTCCGAGGAGACCAGAGTTTCTACACTCTTGGAATTGCTGAAACCAAATTTAAGAATGGTCATACGACCTTTTAAACCAAAAACCTTCACCTGTCTGCTCTCTAAGGCAATCGAGGCCGAGTATGACCTAGGTGAATACCCCACACTACAACGGCCAAAAAGGGAAGAACCCGTCAAAACTGGACCCCTTCCCTGGTCAAAAACCACAGAACCATCTACAAGTTACCCGCCTAAATGCTGGCATTGCCCGGACAGGCACCTTCATCGGGATTGTCCAGTACTAGCCCAACGGCAAAAAGATCAGTCGAACTCGGAAAACGCAAAACGGGCGGCGGAAGCGCCCGGACCAGCCGCCCCGGCCCCCAAGTAGGGCTCACTAGTCGAGGTGAGGAAGGAAATGAACTTCCACACATCCTAGTAACCATCAACCAACGTGAAATACCCGCAGCCATCGACAGTTTTGCTACTCACTGTTTTATACATCCATCCTGTATTCCAATTGGGGAACCCGTAGAACCTGTAACGTCCAACGCTCGCCTAGCCGACCAAACTTCTCGGATGCCTCTCACCGGGAAGTTGTCCACGGTGATCCACGTACAGGGTCACCCTCTCGAAATGGAAGCTTGGGTCGCGCCCGAGTCTCGAGAGAACCTGATCCTGGGATACCCGTGGATAAAATCACAAGGAACTATTATCAATACCCATAATGGCCGGCTTTACCTGGGCAAATCTACAAGGTTCTCGGTCCCGCTTATCGACTCGCCAACACCTCAAGCCACGGAACAACGCCTTCCTATGCCAACCTTAACGAATGAGATACCACCGGAGTGGTCGACCAAATACAATGAGCTTATAGGGAACTACCGGGGCCTCTTCGACGTGCCGGGTATCCTAAAACAGACTCACAGTGCGAAGCACACTATCAAACTGACATCTGGTCGTCCGTTTCGGCTACCCGCCTACAAGTATTCCGATAACAAGAAGAAGATCATCCAGGAACGAGCCAAACCATACGGCGCGGCGGGACGACCAGGTGAACGGGCCCAACCTTACGGCCAGTTCGCCATCAGAACCATCGCTGGTTCCATCTACCAAAACCATCTTCATCCCCCATGGCGGGGCACCTACAGTCTCGAACGAGCCAAACCATACGGCGCGGCGGGACGACCAGGTGAACGGGCCCAACCTTACGGCCAGTTCGCCATCAGAACCATCGCTGGTTCCATCTACCAAAACCATCTCCACACCCCATGGCGGGGCACCTATGGACGAGTCCACCGGAAAGGCTGCCGGGAAAACGCGGCCTCGCGACGCGCCCCCGTCTTCAAGAACTGCAACACAACCACGAACGGCCCGCTACAACCTACGGCCCCGTCCTCCAAAAACTCGTCCCCAACCCTGAAATGATACAGAACACGCAGGACCGAACCGACGCACGGGGCACTTGTTGTACGCCATCCTGGCATACACGAAATTTTTGCTGCCGCTTTCGCTCCTGCGTCTTCTATGAACCTGAAATAAAACACAAAGCATATTAGAATAAGTTAAGTAATTAGTTGTTTACATTCAACCTAGCGTACTGCGCCATTCACACTTCATTCGCACACCCTGCGTACAATACTCACACATTATTCACACACCCTGCGTACACACCTTGCGTACAACATTCACGCTTTACTCACACACCTTGCGTACACACCTAGCATACAACATTCACACTTCATTCGCACACCTTGCGTACAATACTCACACATTATTCACACACCCTGCGTACACACCTTGCGTACAACATTCACACTTTACTCACACACCTTGCGTACAATACTCACACTTTAAAGGATAGCTAGCGTAATTAGTTTAAACCTTACCTGAGTTTTGTAAGGGCCTCGCCTAGCTCCTCGCCAGGAGTAAACCTCTCCGGAGATCACCTAGAAGCAAACTCCGGTACAAAGTCATTAGTGTGTAAGAATGAGCATACTTTCAAAACGCTTATGCGGGGATTATTTTAATAAGGAAGATTCTTTCCTTTTTTTTCTTTTTGTTTTTCTTTTATTTTGATCGGGACAAGCAATACTCGTACAGAGTTACACTTACCGATTTCTAGCAAGGGGTTCCTTGCAAAATTCGAGCTGGGCGAGGACCGCGAACATAAAGGTGCGGACCTAAATCACGCCCCAAATATTTTATATTAAACCCCCCTAAACCCCCCCGCGGTAAACAAAAAATTAACCCGTAAAGACGTCGAGGTGACGGGCTGTCAAAAGACGACGCTGTATATACTCGATGCCCGAATCGACACTTCATAGCCTCTTAGTGGCGTGCGATCACAACGCCGAGGTGGGAAATCCGCGAATTAGAGAGACGGGTGACTCCAGCGCCGAGGTGAGGGATCCGCGAACTAGCGGGTACATACGTTCCCGACTCGACTCTTGCGAGCTTCGGGCCCTCGCCGACGCGCTCGAAGCGCCCGACTCTCCTCCACGTCGGCGCTCGAAGCACCGACTCTCTTCCACGTCGGCGCTTGGCCTATAGGACCGGGAGCGCGGACCGCCTCGGCAGCAGTTTTTCCCGAGCTGCACTCTTACCAACGGTAAGTCTCCTGTCCACTGAGTTAGTGGCAACCTCCCCGCCCACGGAAATACGTGGCTCCTACCGCTGTACAAGTGGTTCCCCCCCTACCAGCTAGCCGCTGTACAAGTGGCATCTCCCTTCTACCTGTCCACTGAAAAGGTGGCAACCTCCCCGTCCACGGAAATACGTGGCTCCTACCGCTGTAAAAGTGGTTCCCCCCCTACCCGCTAGCCGCTGTACAAGTGGCACCTCGCCTTCTACCTGTCCACTGAAAAAGTGGCAACCTCCCCGCCCACGGAAATACGTGGCTCCTACCGCTGTAAAAGTGGTTCCCCCCCTAGCCGCTGTACAAGTGGCACCTCGCCTTCTACCTGTCCACTGAAAAAGTGGCAACCTCCCCGCCCACGGAAATACGTGGCTCCTACCGCTGTAAAAGTGGTTCCCCCCCTACCCGCTAGCCGCTGTACAAGTGGCACCGCGCCTTCTACCTGTCCACCGAATAAGTGGCAACCTCCCCGTCCACGGAAATACGTGGCTCCTACCGCTGTAAAAGTGGTTCCCCCCTTACCCCCCAGCCACTGAAGAAGTGGTCTCCTCCCTTAACTGCAGCCCCCCCCCCTCCGCAACCTAGCGGGTTTGAAAATAATTACCGTTGCTCAAGGGGTAGAAATTAGTCGTAAATTTTGCGAACACCTTAATCAAGCCTTGTAATAGAGATAAAATTTATCACCGTAACAGTTTTGAATAAATAATCACTGTTCATAATGGCTGTTGACATAGTACCCTACCGATTATTTTCCTTCCCGAACGGCAGATTATTCTCTGAGGAAAAATCGAAAAATGCCTCGAAGCAAGACGGCCGTAGGTAGAAACTCAGTTCACCTGGTTTCATTTGAATTACCCCCTTCGCCTAAGCCTCAATATTGGCATGTCACGCGCGGCGGACATTCAAATTCAACACGTCGGCCATCTCGTCATTGCGCGTTTTCATCGTCAATAATATATATATATATATATATATATATATATATATATATATATATATAAATCCGAGTTTAAAGAATATCATGAAAATAGCACTATGGGACAAATCACTATAAAACTATTTGAAATTAATATAAATATAATGCAGAAACTATATAAATATTTCGATTTTTGTTTATGTGATAACTTTTCTTGTACATTTATCATATAAATACCATGATATATCCTACATAGATTATATATATGATGAATTCAATAAATGAAAGACATATTCAATAACTTTTACAATATGTATATATTTAAATCTGTGCTTAAGGGTGTACACCTAGATAAAATTTTCAAAAATATCGATATTTGGTTTTCGATGAATGTTCAAAATATAACATTTCAAAAATGTTTTATCAAAATTTCAAGTCGATCCGTCGAAAATTGAGGGAGTTATGAGCGTTCATAGATAGGTTCCGCGAATCGGCGAACTTTAAAAGCGTTTTTCTCAAAGTGACGTTTTCAAAATCGGTGACCACAATATATCGAAAAACACTGCGTCGATCAACTTCAAATTTTGCAAGCTTCTTTTAAACGTCAGAAAGCAGTGCTTGAACGACGGATTTTTTTCGCTGCATAGTTTTCTTTATGAACGAAAAGAGAGGGCTCTATTCACCGAGATTCGATACTTGCACTTTGGACTGCGGCCATTTTTCCAAAAATCAATATTTCATTAAATCCTTTGTCTTTGATTTTTTAATTTTTTTAATTTCGGATTATTCATTTCCGAGCAGCAGTGGCCACCGGAAGCGACGTTTTTCAAACAGCGGTCTGCACTGATCATTAATACATTTCTTTCCATACAGAAATTGTAAAAGAAACTTAAAACCGTGCCTTTTAATGTGAATAAAGTGAAGACCTGCACACATTTTCTCAGAATAAAATTCATGAAAGTTCATCCTTATTTCAGCCACGAGCTAAGTGGAAACCATTCAATAATGCTATGAAAATAGTACTATAAGAAAAGTTACTATAAAACAAATGGAAATAAATACAATTATTATACAAAAACTACACACATACGCACCTGTGTATACAGGGTGTTTGGCGCATGTCTCGACACATGTAGGGGGGGGGGGGGGCTGCAGGGGGGGGGGTCGTCATTTGCTGATTTTTTCACCCCTAGACCCTATGTCCTAAGTATCACGGTAATTGAGATAAGATATTTTGTTTTCATTTTTTTTTAATTAGCCGAAATTTCGCCTTTACATCGACATAACTTTTTTATTTGTGGTTGTAATAGCACGCAATAAGTTTTGTTGTATTCTACAATATATGCTCATTATAAATAAACCATTATTTGAGGCAATTGGTTTCTAGAAAATGGCTTCCAGTCTTAAAAAGGTGTAAATGTATGAACAATTTCAACTCCTAAATTCATTTAAAAAAAATGATTCTTTTTATTTTGACCACATGATGAATGATTTCTATGATATGTGGCATACCGTTGGAAAGGGCATAAACTAGAAAACTTTTCGAAACAAAGCTAAGTTCAAAATCGCTTTTATTTTATTTTTATAATGAATTTAGAAGTTGACAATTTTCATACATTTGCGCATTTTGAAGAGTTTGGAAGCTCACGAGTCATTTTCTTGAAAACAATTGTATCAAATAATTATTTATTTATGATAAACGTACATTGCATAATACGACAAAAGTTAGTTCGTGTTATTACAACCACAAGCAAAAAAGCTATGACGATTCAATGGCTAAATTTCGGGTGTTTGAAAAAACTTAAAAAATCCATATCCTAAGGGATCTTCTCACTTTAGACGCTAAGAAAAGGCTTTGTTCATGAATTTTTTGATAGGTTTATTTGATAGATATTGATATAAAAGTTGTTACACTTGATAAGTACATAAAAAAACGTTTTTAAATTTATTTACGTCGCTATTTATAGACGAAAATGGCAGTGAAAAAAGTCCTAAAAAATTGTAGGGCTGCGCGGTGGATGAAATCTCGGAGATGGATCATCCAAAACAAAAAAATCGAGCGGTTTTAGATTGAGTATGTTAATGGCTATAGCGCCTATCACACCGATTTTTTAGGTACGAAAAAATAACAAAATGGCGGATATTTATCGAAAAAACGAAAAAAAAGATGTTTTATCACCGTTTTTGGCAAAAAAGTATACATTTTTTTTTAAATCCTTGATATTCGCTATAGCTATAGTTGTAAAGAATATGTGGTTAAAATTTCATAGGGATCAGTTTCGAAGATTTTATCAACAAGCCGTCAAAACACGTTGTTTTGAGAAAATCGCGTTTAAGGCCTCAGGCCACGGTAACGAGTATAAAATCATATGCGAATTTAACAACTTTTTTTCGTCTGAAAAAGTGATTCGCTCATAAAATCAATTACACATCTATTTAGTATGAATATCAAGCTGTTAGGAAATATATATATTTTTTTTGTTTCGATTTACAAAATGGCAGAATACTAATATTTTATTTTGTTATCTTTTTTTGGCGTCCACAATTTTTTACCTAGACCAAAAAACAAAAATTCTCGTCGATCTACATTAGAATACCGAGAGATCTACTTACGGAATTTAAAAAAGATTGTTTTCTTTGAAAGTTGTGGGAATTTGAACTTGAGAAATTAATTTTCGAATTCAACTTGAAAAATGAAAAGTATTCGATTAATCAGAAATTTCGTACGCAATTGGGCACATAACTTTTAAATTTGAAGTAAATCGAGTGAAAATTGTTGAAGTTATTTGTCACACCATTGGAAAAAAGCTGTTTCGAGAAGGTTCGAGTAGTCGGCTGTTTTGTACATCGCAAAAAAAAAATTTCTAACAGCTTGATATTCATACTAAATAGATGTGTCATTAATTTTACGAGTGAATCACTTTGTCATACGAAAAAAAAATTTTAAGTTCGCACATGATTTTATACCCTTTACTGTGGCCCGAGGCCTTAACGTTTGTTTGGGTTACATAAATACATGAAAAATTCTATTTATATATTTCGAAAGTGTATTTATCGAAAGGTGCAGTGTGCGGAACTTTCAATTCGGTTTTATTATCTAACGAGGTCGTATATTTTTTTAAACAATATCATATGAATGATCATTCTATTTGCACAGTGAATTGTTTTAAGCTACCATTTACAGATATTTAATTAATCATTTTTAGATTTAGATGTGTCATTAATTTTATGAGTGAATCACTTTATCATACAAACAAAATGGTTAAGTTCGTACATGATTTTATACCCGTTACTGTGACCTAAGGCCTTAAAGTTTGTTTGGGTTACATAAAGACACGAAAAAATACATTTTACGTATTTCGAAAGTGTATTTATTGAGTGTAACAACTTTGATCTCAAATCCCTAACATGAAGCTACCAAAAAATTCATGAATATAGTCTTTTTTACCGTCCCAAGTAAAAAGACCCCTTAATTACCTTGACGCTTAGGACATAGACTCTAAGGGTGAAAAAAGTAGCAAATGGCGCCCCAATCCCCCAAACAATTGTGTCGTTTCATGCGCCAAATACCTCGTAAATACGTACGCTTTTTTTTCTTGTAATAAATTGTCTCGCATATACATTTTTTTAAACTAATTTCAACCTCCTATCTCCGATATTTGATCTCAATAGCATGAAGATAAGACGCCATTTGTTTTCCCTCAACTACGTCTTATGTTTGCCAAATCAATGGGGGCCATTCGCTGCGAATTCTATCAAAGATAACAGCACAGGCCAAAAGTCTTCGTTTCATTTAGCGAGGGTTGAAAAAAAAACAAAAAAAAAACAAAGAGCCCAGAAGGTTGCTCACGCTGCCACTGAATTGCTTTTTTTGTTTGGTTTTTTCTTCCTCGTCTGCGCAGAGGTACCGGAGACTCCGCCACGACCGAGGTCCATGGCACCGGCCTCGCGAAGCAGCATAAGCGGGGGTGTCAGCGTAGGGGTGGGCGGTGGCGGAAGAGGCGGAAGTAGCAGCGGGACCGGGGTCTCGGGCGGTGGCTGGGGCGACGCGCCTCTAGCTCGTGCACTCTTCGCTTATCTAAGCTCCGGAGAGAATCAGCTAAGCTTCCTGGAGGGAGACCTTATCGCCTTGATGGGTGAGTGTGCGGGTGTGTGTCTGTGTGTGCCTGTGTGCCTGGCCGTCGCAAAGTGGGAGCCGAAGGAACAAAGAAAAACCGACGAATAATGGAGGGCCTGAAAAGGCAACGACGAAAAAAACCTCCAGCAAAGCGGAAATAAAGAAGAAAAGCGTTCCCTTCACGCGAAACGGTTTGGGCTGGAAGAGCGAAGGGCGGAAGGGCGCAGGGCTGAGATACAAAGAGGGAACAGATTTATACGGACAAAAAATTATCTATCATCACACCGGAGCGGACTCGCGAACGATTAATTCTAATCGCTCGACACGCTGTGCACAATATGTTAATCCCGAGCCAATGCGGACTTTATGAGAATCAATCGAGGAGGTTGGAGCACCCCAACTGATTTAAATGATGGTTTATGATTTTTTTTTTTTTAATGAAACTCAAAACAACGCAACGAGGTATAGATTTATTTTGTAGATGGTAATTTTTCATGAAATATATCATTTTAACTGAAATATATAATTTTAAGGGCAAATAATGGCAACTTTATGCATTTTTCATATTTTCATCACGTGAATAAGAATTTTTTGTTTCGATACCAACTTAACCCGTCGACTGCACACTGGGGTCTTTTTGACCCCACTTTATTCTTCGTACAAGTACGTATTTTTCAACGCATGTCCCACTTTGAACGAATTTTTGAGCACTTATTTTTTGTTTTTCTTGACACATACATTTTAGGCCATAAAATGAGAATTATTGGGTTATTATAAAACGTCTGGGTTATTATAAAATAATTATAAACGTCTTGGGTTATTATAAAATAATTATAAAACGTCTCTACAAAAAATGCATAATTATCGGAAAAAGGAATTTGAGAAACATCTGGGGTCCGATAGACCCCACATGCAGTCAGAGGTTCGTGGCGGAAGTGTGCAGTCGAAGGGTTAAAAAAGTATGACATCATCGATGATTATTATGAAAATGGTGGGTCAGTGAATGTTTCATACAAATCAGAATCAAAATTTGAGTAATTTATAATAACGCCTATTAATATTTGTCACGAGATTATTTGGTATTGCCATTGATTAACCCTTCCTTGACGCATTGGTCATATTGACCGGGACGGATTTGAAATAAAATACTCATTTTCCTAAAATTGAAAGTTTTCAATAATGATTCCAACAAAATTTAATTTGATATCTTTTGAATTTGAATTATGAAGACAAATTAAGAATTTGGGTCAAACTGACCCAGTGTGTCAAAGCCGTCGGTAAATATCAGTGTGTCAAGGAAGGGATAATATAAAGTGTTGTCGAAATATGGCAACTTCCCGGACATTGAGGTTGGCAGCAATGCTCTTCATTCGCCAGCCAAGATTCGTAATCTCTTATCGAACTTTGATGGTCCAATATTGAATATATATGAGGTATTCCAAGTGTTTTCGAACGGCTTAAAAGCCTGACCTTCTTCAATCTTTTTCAAAGTTGGTCATGTTTTTGTATCGTGACTAGGTTAATTCGAAAAATATCGATGGTAGAGAAAAAACAGTAATGACTAAAGTTGTGAAGCACTTGATTTCCTACAAGTTTAGTCATGACCATTTTTACTTAAAAATCGTGGATCGCCGAGTTATTCAACAAAAATAATTTCTCATTAAGTTTAAGACGATATCAACTGAACGCAAGCCCAACCCAGAATGAAACTTACCCATGTTGTTTTACACTAATAAAAGAAAATTCAGTGTAAATTTCAGCAGGATGAACCTAGTCGTTGGGGTCAAAATATTAAAAAATAAAATATTTTTCTTCTTTTTTAGTGTTGTAGTACTTGGAAAATTTTGAAATTTTTGTTCAATATAGTTCATAGAAAACGCATCTTTTTTGTACAGGACATTTTTTCGTACGACGAGAATATCACTACGATACGATTATTTGAAATTTGATCACGTGTCAAATCATATCTCCGAGTTAGCCGCGCTAGCAAGCCAATAAAAATCTAAAAAATACGCAACGTACTGAAAATATATTATACAAAAACATCACCAACTTTGAAGAAGATTGAACAAGGTCCGGCTTTTAGGCCGTTCCAAAACACTTGGAATAACTCATACAGTTTACGATGGGCAAGATGGGTGTTTTTTCAAAATGTTATCAAGATTTAGTTTGCTTCAATCCGTTGCTATAAATGGTTTATCTTGGTGCTAAATAGCCAAAGAAATGACATCATTCGTAGTGTGAACGTCTTGCATATCTAACCGCGCGTGAAATTACATATATTAAACTATTTTCTTATCTCTGGTGTTTCGGGATAAAAAAAATACAAGAAATTCGTAAAGACGCAGAAGAGTCCAAACGATAACATATATATATTTTTTTTAATCTTGTATCGTCGCTAGCGCGCCAACCTCCTTAATCTGCTCGTATCTTCGCTTCCTTTTTTACCCTCACAAATTTGAATATCAAAGCGCGTTCTCGTACAGGCGATCGACAGAAGGGCTGGCAGTTCGGTGAGAATCTTCGTACACAGAGCTCCGGATGGTTCCCCCTCGCCTATACGGAAATCATCGTCGATGACAACATGCTCGGGTGAGTCTTAACAACCTTAGAGGCAGGCACAATGTTTCTGGACGTTTTGTGACTCCAAAAGGTCAAAAATATGAATTTATTGTATACGTCAAGAGACGCGGCAGTCTCTTGACGCCAAGCGAAAAACTCGACGCCACTGAGGACAGTTAAATTACCTACGGATTCGTTGAAAATTGAATTTGCTATTAATATAATAAAAATGTTAAGTAGCCAAAACTTTAAGAACGAAATACTAAATTGATTACGTTCACAGCACATTATTTTAATTCCGAAGTGAGATTATTCATTTGACGAACTTTTACTAATCAAATGTTTTTTTTTTTTCATTAAACTACTCGTAACAATGGAGTAGTCATTGCGTTAATTTTTTTTTACTAAAAATTGTGAATATATTTGTGAATACGCCAATACTTTATAATTAAAAAATATTTGTTTTTCAATGAACGTGTGGTGTGCATGATCTCATTAACTTAGCGATTTCTTAAACGATTTTTTTAAATACAATTTTCGTTTCACTTTCATCGGCAGTGCACTCACCTCTGGGACTACGAATAAATACCACGCATGACCCTCACTATTGTGGCGATTAGCGATACAAGTTTAAGTCATTATGAAAAGTTATACACCCTTCACGTGGATACCTATATACACTTACCATACATACTGACAGGCTGATCCATGGTTAGCGATGACAAAGAATTTGGTTTTCTTTCCCAACGCCGAAGGAGAAAAATTCCATGGTTTAACCCCGTTTTTTAAATTGAAAAATGATCTTTATATTGAAGTTTAATACCCCCTGTATTTCCAATACTTTTTTGAACACGAAATTTCATTTCGGCCAAATTTGTATATTGGTATGTTTAAGCTTTTGAAAGAAAACATTACTTTTTCGTACGTTGCATTTCGCATGCGCATTCAACGGATCCGTAGAGTGAAGAAATTCGTTCTTAGAAATAAATCGATGAGCGATGTAAATACCTAGCCTCACCGTCGCTCGACAAATACGCCACCTAGGTGACTTGTATGATGGAACCATCCGACAGCCCGTCGGAGTTGACATGACCGAAAAACCCGCATTTAACCTAGTTTTTCATCGTAAATCAAGGAGAAAATCGATTGTTAACACCTTTTATTTGCACACGGTCCAATCTCAGCTGTCACTTTCTCGGATCACCAAGTTTCAGCCAACGTTGATATATTTCGACTGCAGAATGCGAGATTAGCGCTTCGCCGGAATTCGTGGGAACTAAACTTCTCGAATACAGTGCGAGATTCTCTCGAAGCAATCAACAATTACCTAATAATATTGGATAGCCTCGGATTTCCTAAAATATGAGGAGGAATGAAATAATTGAGGTGCCAAAGTGTGCATTTATAACGTGGCTACGCGACTCTGTTTCTCGATAAGTTGTCGCATTAGCCAATTTTTTTATTTTTCGTCATTCCAATCTACTGTTTTTCGCAAGTTCTCGAAATTTGAGAAGCAGACAGACGTTCGTCGATCAATTTGACGACTTCTCGTCAAATTTCATGAAATTCTGAAGATCCATCTCGAAAGTCCCTGGATATATAGAATCGTGTTCTGTTACACTGACGGCGGTGGTGTATCATTCCGAAAGCAACAATACGCAAAGCAAACGAGGCAAAAAAAAATACGTCTCGAACAAAACTGTGACATTAGGTATTAGGGAATTGTGTGTTTTTGTGGGGCAGAAAAATATTGCAAAACCAACTTTTTGCTCCTTTTTTTATCCCGTTTTCAGATCATTTTTCACTATCGCACATTCCCTAACCCAAAATGACTAACATTCCACTAACCCAAACAAACTACGACCATGGGCGTTCCGTTTGACTGTACACTCGTTGGACTTTCTTTTTATTCCGATTTTATATTATATAGCACTCCTAAAATGAACTCCCAGTAACTATCGATGTCCGCAAAGGTGTGACCGCACTGCGTTACTAATTGATGATCCAGGGCGATGCCGATAATATTTCCATTGACAACAACTGGCGAACCTTCAGAGCGCTGCAATAAAAATTGTATAAAATGTATATACAGATGTATGCATACGGAGTGGTCTAGTGGCTATTAGCGCTTTCAATATCATCGAAGCCATGGGTGTCAGAAAAAAACGTTTCCGCCAGAAGTTGCATTATGCAGGAAGTGCCGGCAGATGGTGATAACGATTTTCTTGTAGGTGGCTATGGTCCCAAAAAATGAAGGTTACAATTGCTTTCTAAAATGAAAAGCTGTGTTTTCGCGTGTACCATCTGATAGCGACTGTTGGGACGAATGAAATTATCTACGAAACAAGATGATTCAAGGGCATCAAATGCACTGTCCTTTATGAAAGGTGTTTGGAGTTACAAGACGTGCGACTGAATTGGCGACAGAAAGACGATGATATTGCCTTGATACCGACGGTCCTCACTATGAACACCTTTTAGAAACAAAATTGACCTCAACAACCTGGGATAACCTTATGTTGTAGGTCACCGTATTCGTTTCAACAGATGCACCGAAATGGTAGGTACGAAAGCACAGCACTCTATTCGAAAGAACAAAGGTGAGCTTTGTACCTCGGGAAAACCTCCACTTACGAAAAATCGTTATCACCATCTGTTGGGCCTCCCTGCATAATGGAACTTCTTCTAGACGCACATTTTTCGTACACCCATACATTTGAAGGTATTAAAGCTGATGAAAGCTCGTGGATCACTATGCTATATGGCCGATTTATTATCTCGCAACCAATAAATACATAAGAATAATTCAATAATCCTGTTCTCATCTCGACCGAAGATGTCACGAGGAAAACAGGGAGTACGACCCAACCGTGTTCACACCCCAAAGACGAGATAGGTACCGCGAGAAAAAGTGAAATTTAGAAATATTCACAGAAGTGCACGAGAAACAGTCTCCATATTTTCGAAATGTAAAATGCCGTTGGATTGAAGACTTGATTCTTAATGACCTTGGTCCGGCAAACAAAAACATTGCTACTCGATGTACCTCTAGGTACCTATCGCATTATCAGGTGAACCTATTCGACAATAGCATCGAACGGATGGCCCTAAGCGAATGGACCGACTGTCACCATTACCAACGCACTTACTCCCAATAACGAATTAACCAAAGTGGCCCGAAACTGACTAAAGGAGCCAAAGCAGGCTCCGACGCTAATTACCATACCAGCTGATGGGACGTTAAAGCAAAATAAGTTCATCATATCGGCTCATAGATAATTGCCCCGAATTTCTCTGCCGAAACGTAAATTATGAAATTCAACGGCTAGCTCTTCTATGTGTTCTCTTTTGGAAGCTATGGTGCTGCTAAACGTCAAACATCCCAAGGAAAGCACATGTGACTTAGTGCGCGAGACCAGGCTAACTAACTTGGTTACTTACGTCGTCCATTATGCCGTCTTTGACTATTCCGCATAGCAGCTTAGGACTATGATACCGACTGATGAAGACCTGCAATTGCTTGAGGGGCTGTTTGGTAAAATACCCCCGCACACTGCGTTTTTCTAGCAGGACCAAATGGGCAGCCAATGTCTGGTTATTCACTATGTCTTCAGCTGGCCACCTTACTGGTATAACTTTCACATCCAATGGGATGGGCTTCCATAGCTGCGAAGAATTTGGAGAAAATGAATCAAGTTTTTCGGCGGCCACGTTAGAGTTTATTTGGCGCCCTCGACTGCGAGAGTACCAACGGAATTATAACCGGATTGGCAAATTGGAGATAATAAACAATGCAAGTCCAAGTGTGTTGTTTTAAGCCGGGATTCTACTTTGAAACTTTGAAAAGGCTAAATTGAATGAAAACACCCACCTGGAACACGTCGAAGGCATATTATATGGCCCAGGCATCGCTGATTGAGGGTAGGATAATTTTTTCTACGATTTATCACTCACCGAAACTTTAAACGCGTTTTTCTCGAAACGACATTTTCAAGTACCGTGGTCGTGATAACTCAAAAAGTACTGAACCGATCCTTATGAAATTTGGAACACATATTCTATATGTGTGTACCAACCGACCTAACTACAATCAACTTAAAATTTTGATTAGAACTATTTTTTTATTGCACAAAAAGACCCAAAAAAACGCATTTTTTTCGTATTTTAGCCGCCATTTTGTTAATTTGGCACGTATATAAAATATTCTAGTTAGGTCGGTTCCTGAAGACATTCTGAACATGAAGCTATTTGATTTTTTTGTTTCAGACCATCCTTCGGGAAGATTTCACGACCACGGCAACGGTACCTGCTTTCCGAGGCGTTGGCTTTAAACATATTTTACGTGTACAAAAAATGAATAAAATACATTAAAATTTTTTTTTATGTACTTAAAGAGTGTATTTATTGAACAGTTTAAACCCCATATCGATATCTTTAATAGTATTCTCGGAAAAAAATCACGAAAATAGCGTTTTTTTCATGGTTTCAAAGTAGAATCCCGCCTTAACACGGTTACATGTGTCGTTACATTGTCGTCTCTTTATACACATTTCCACGTGTGTAGTTTTGGGATTCGTTTTAGGTGTTTTACTTTACACACTTAAGTCTATTATTTCTATGCGCATTAGGTGTATTGTTTGTTTATGTTATACACTGCACGGGTGTTGGTTCAAGACATCACAGCCTGTCTGCTAAATGTCTAGAAAATTTAATAAATCAAAATAAAATGGAATATTCAATTCAGACTACTACCACAATGATTTTGTTTCATAATTTGTCATTCCCGACTTTTTCACGTGGTTTTTCCCGAAGAAAATATTTCTCTTAAATATGGAGTCGAACCTACAATCTATCTGCCTAGGTATTATACTACGCACATTGCCCCGATGCTACCGAGTGTTTGTAACATCTTAATAGCAGATATGGCATAAGAGACCACATTAATTCCTATACGTATTTGGTGTATCACACGAACTGTATCAATTAACGTCATTGTGATAAAATTATATTATTATGATGTCTATTGGCGGGGAAAAACAAATTGACGAAAAATAAAACAATTAAAATGAAAAGTCTTTTGAGCGCTACCTGAAGAAATGTTTAGACCTCTCAAATTTTGTATGTATCACTTTTGTCATAACGTAGTAACATTTTCCGTTTAGTTTGTTTGGGTTTGTTTGGGTTCTGAGTAACAATTTGCGTTGAGTACCGCAAGAAAAAAAAATAACTTTTTTTTAACCACCCTAATGTATACCAGGTGTAGAAGTATGAAACCAGAAAGTTTTTGTAAAAATTACACGTCTGTTTGAAAATGATAAAAACGAATGGAGACGGCTTTCTGCGTCACATTCAATTGATCCGCGAGTTCTTGTTGACTTTGAGTATCATCTTCATTCAATAAGGCTTGTAGTTCGTTGTCTGCGAACTTTTTCGGTGGTTTCCCACGTTTCTCACGTCAAAATCACCACTTTTGAATTTTTTGAATCACTCGAAACACTGTGTTTTACCAAGAGCATGTTCACCGTAAGCTCCGACAAGCATTCGATGCGATTGTGCAGCAGTTTTCTTCAAATGATAAGAGAAAACCAATGCTGTCCGCAAATCGTAGTTCGTAAGCACAAAACTCGACATGTTTGAGGTTACAGAAAAATATACCGGTGTAGGGAACTTGGGTTGTTGTGTGTTGAAAATCTTCGTCAACGGTTAGAGGGAGATGATGGTGCTGCGGAAGCGGTCTTACGGTCCCTACACTGATGGCTAGCACCATCTATAGGGAAATTCCGGTTTCATACTTCTAAACCTGGTATATAGATGTTTAGTATTTGACAATCGACATATAGGTTTTAAGATACTTAATTCAGATCAACTGTTTACGAATGAAATGTATTTAAGTTTGTGAATATAAATTTAATAATAGTGAAATAAATTGTTAAATTAAATCAAGTTTAATAATTTATTAAATTATTAAATCAATTATTAAAATATTAAATTGAGTTAAGTTAAAATTAATTTAATTTAAATTAAATCAATTATTAAATCAATTATAAAAAAAAAAAAATTGAATTAAGTAAAAATTAATTTAGTTTAAATTAAATAAATGATTAAATAAATCGATAAATAATTAAATAAATAAAAGTTTATAAATATAAATGCACTGTTTAAGACACAATTGATATCTAAATGCGTAATTGTTTGCAATTACACATGTTGTGTGCTGTGAATGAAACATCAATACCGTGGTGAAATTTAATACTATTCAAGTGTTTAAAAAAAAAACATCAAAAGTGCTTGAATTTTCTGTAACGCGCACAACCGCGTTTTTTAAAGTTGGGTAGGGCAATTACACGTGTCAATTCCTGAAACTACACACCTTACGAGTAAAAAAAACACACATGGATTTGCCGTGTGCTACACACTTTCAATACGGGATTACCGATCTCTCGTGCGAAACCAACTCTCCAATAAAAGTCGTACTGTGCACGAAAAAGGATCTGTTCACTCACTTTTAAAATCGCTATCCCCTCTTGTGGCGACGGTGCTTCTTCAACGACGGAGGACCGATAGACACCGAAAGTCTCACGTTCAACAGTATTAGGTTTATTCAGATCCGTAGTGATCATCACTGATAACTTGGAGTTGGGGTCGCCCGCCTCATCCACAACACAAGATTCCGCGGTAAGTACGTGCTCCCTGCTTAGTAACGCACCACCGCATTTGTGGCGCTTTTCCAATCTTATCGACACATAAAATGATGCGTCCTCAATTGATATTGGTTTTCCGCCTACGTCACGTTTCAGGCGGTTGGCGCTTGTTACTACGAAAATACCGATAAGAATATCTCATTATTGTTTATCAATCATTCATCTATAGGTTGGTATTTTCGAGTGGACATATCTCGATCGGCTACGAAGGAAGTTGATCATTGGACATTTTGTAGAGGTCCATTGGTAAAAAAAACATATTGTGGATTTTTTTGACAACTTGAGCGAGCGTTTCGTATTGTTTTGTAAAATCACGCAACATTGTGTGAAAAAAAATCCTTTAATTAGAATGATCGTTTTTGCGACGGCGATTAAAAAATATACGGATTCGGTGTCGCATGGAAAGCATTTAAGGATGTTGAGTCCCAAATCGCAAATGATGATAAAATTGTGAAAATTTGGTATGTTTTTGTATAAAGTATTTCAGAGGTCGTGTAAAAATTTTACGACAATTAGGAAGCTCGTTATTGAACAATTAACATTCAGAAATTTAATGTTGTTTTATGGAAACTAATGTAACTATGCAATAAGTTTTTTTTTGACCTCTCAATTTTATAATATCTACAATATACTGAAAGCAACGGAAACAAAACGAAGTTTATTGATACATTTTCTTTATTTCTTTTAAAAATTGTTCTTAACCAAATGTTAATTTTTTAATAACGAGCTTCCTAATCGTCGTGAAATTTTAACACGACCTCTTAAATACTTCATACAAAAACAAACGAAATTTTTAGAATTTTCTTATCATTTTTTATTTCAACCCCTAAGGAGGTTGAAGTAATGATGATAGAATTCTGAAAATTTGGTATGTTTTTACATGCAGGATTCAGGAGGTCGTGTAAAAATTTCATGACGATCAAGAAGCTATTTATTGAACAATTAACATTAACATGTTTCATAGGGACTCAACATCCTTAAACGCGTTTTTTTCGCAATTATGTTTTTTAAGTCGGTGACTACTATGATTCAAAAACCACTTGATGGATTTTGATGAAATTTGGTGTGCTTATTGATAGCATTAAAAACTAGTCCTTAATCGGAGAATTTTCATTTTTGTTGATAATTTATATTTTTTTAAAACAATAAACGAGCGATTTTTTGGTCGAAAATCGAAAGTTATCTGTCGGAAGCCGCCATTTTGTTAATTAAAAAAACATCTTCGATTAAGGACTAGATTTATTATTAAACTAATGATTTTTTTTTGTTTTTTGACTTCAGACGATCCAGTAAAATTTTCTGATGGTCACCGCAAAGCACTACATTCCGAAGGGGGTCCGACAAAGATGGCGATATTTTTATAAATAATCAATATTTTTCTGTGAAAACTTGTACAATTCAAGTTGAAATATAACATAACAAGTCTGTGTAACCACTTTTGTAAAACAAACTTAATTACTATTTTTAAAAAAATATTGAAAATGCTCGTTTTTTTCACGCTTCTGACTGCATCTCACTCCTTAATCTGAAGAATTTCTTTCTTGGTATACTCACCACCAATTGCGAGAAAGACGATTAACAAGCTGATCTTCATTGCAGCGAGCCTCCGTGAAACGAAATTGAACCACGAGCGTGTAGCCGAAAGCTGTATCGTTCGATTGTCACATTTAGAAAGCAGGGATATCCAAAAAATGTTAAACCAAGTTTTTCAACTCAAATTTATAAATCAAGAGATATAACAAAAAAAAAAAAACGTTTAAATACGACATGTACGGCAGGTATAAAAAAAATTGTTTTCTCGAATCAACAAGGTAACCGGCGTAATTTCATTTTTTTTAACTTGATTTTCATAAGAATGTCGCCCGTGGCCCTCAACTAATATTTACATTGTACCTGTATAATTGGCACTGACCCGATTGGAGTTTGGAAGAACCCGAGCTTACGCGTTGACGATACTGCTTGTACCAGTCGGAAGACGAAACGAATGACTGAACGTGAAACGTTTCCATGCTCTGTATACGCCGAGTTATACAAGCGACGATGTATTTCCTATGCATTTTCCATCTTTTCGCGCGTTATTATTCAATGTTCTATCGGGTTTTCGTGCTCTTGCAATGATGAGTGGCTTCGTGGAATATCAGCTAGCCTTGACGTTTCTTCGAGAAAAGTCCTCGTCAATGCCACCGATAACGCCTACTTTTGTGCCCACTTGAAGCTACAAATACCTCTATTGCCAATCGTAGTTATCAGCTACAAATACCTCTGTTGCCTCGCAACCGGGCATTGAGGAAAAAATCCAGGCTCGGGAGAAATTAACAAGAATTTGAGAGAAAAAACGCGCTATCCAAATTATTGCGGTAATAGCAGTTAATTGCCAAAAAATCCAGCAGTTTCCCCGTCCAGATATCGTTTCACCGAGACAATATTTTCTTCTCTAGTGGCTCGTTTATCGAATATGAATATAGTATAACAACAGGTCTCAGCATTTAAAAATATCATGTATCACCAGCAAAGTGGGACATGATATATTTCAATTCCAGTGATAATGAGTTAGTGATTCAAATTCCAATGAAAGTGATAATTCCGACTGGAAAGCCGATTCGGAACTGTCAGAGACCCCAGGTAGAATTTCCAAATTTGTTACCAATATGAATATATTATCATAATTACCCTTTCTTTTTAATACAAGGGACAATTAACGAAATATTACCATTTGAGTTTAATTTTTACATTTAATACTTTGTCTTATATTGAATGCATCCTCCAAATTTTGAATTGGTCATCCGATCGTTTCTATAAAATTCACAGTTGAAAAAAATACTATTTAACATAGGGCATTTGACATTATGACACTGATTGACAAATTGTCGTAATGCATAGCCATTTCATAGTTTTTCATAACATTTTAAACATTCTTTCACACTATTTCGTCTGTATAACTTCTGTTCAGCGATAAGCGTAGGCATCTCCCTATGTTAAAAAGTATTTTTTTAATTGTCAATTTTGTAGAAACGGTGTAGATGACCGACAAAGAATTTGGTCGGTGCATTCAGTATATGACAAAGAATTGACTGTATAATTTTGAATGAAATGGTTCACCGATTGTTCCAAAACTCCTTTAAGCATATGTTATTCCACGTGAATACGGTGGACTTTTTCCCTGACCCCCGCCAATTCGATTAATTTTTTTCTATCTGATTCCATTGATTCTAAAAGACACCCCGATTGTTTTTTTTTTCATTTTTCGATACAAACCTTAACCGAAAAGAAAAAAATTCCCAAAAAGAACGCCCCGATTTAAAAAACTGAAAAAATTCCCAAAAATGCGTGATTATATGTAACAATTTTCAAGCTATCACCCGTAGTGGGAGTATGGTTTTTTATGTGCTTTCTGAGCGATTAACGTTAAAAAAAATCCGAAAATTTCTAGAAACGCTTACTTCGGGTGGATACTTAAATATTTTGATACCCGCAATGAATTTTTTTGACCATTTTTGAATAACTAAATCACAATCATGGACCTTGAACAGTTAGCAGTCAAAAAGTTCTGGTATTGATTTCAATTGAAGTCGTCTTTAGCACAGAAGAAATCATACTTCCACTGCGGGTGATAGCTTGAAAATTTTTACATACAATCACACATTTTTGGGATTTTTTTCAGATTTTTAAATCTGGACGTTTTTTTGCGAGATTTTTTTTGACTAAGGGTTGTTTCGTGAAATGTGAACAAAATCAGGGTATCTTTTAGAGTCAATGGAATCACATAAAAATAAATAAATCGAATTGGCGGGGGTCTGGGAAAAAGTCCACCGGATTCGACTGGAATACCTCATATATATGGGGTATTCCATGCGTAGCGAGACAGGTTTTGGCCGGGGGTTTCAAAATTTTTCGTCCGTTAATATATAATGTTTTTGTATGATATAAGAAAACTTCTTATATCATATAAAAACATTTCCATATAGTTATTAACCCCAATTAAGACTTGGTTTTTGTAAACTCCTAATCGAAAAATAAAAAAATAAAAATATTTTAAATACCTTTAAAATTGTGTGTCCTTTAAGTGTCAATACGGCAAAAATTAAATCTGACTAGCGCTTTTTAATCGAAAAAGAGCGCTCTTCTCAATAAAGCTAATGAAATATTAATCCGATTCGTAAAGAAAAAATTATAGCCAAAAAACAGAGATAAAACCCGTTTTTATTTTTTTTCGGCCCTTAGGATCTACTGAATTTTATCAAAAATTTTACTGAACATAGTTCAACACGTGAGAAACGTTCGGTAAAATGTTCAGCTTGCCTTTATTTCTTGTTCACTGGCAATTAAATGTGTAGTTACTCCGTAAATAGTCGACGCTTTCTTTCCATAAAAACTCGTTTCATCAGAACTGGACACCGCTTATTTGGAAGAATCTCATGGCATTTGATTGGTGCATCGGTTGGGAAACTATACTCGCACATGATGGCAACTAAAGATAAAATTTTTTATTTCAAAACGTATTCCTCTTCTACAGCACCTGTCACGAAAGTTATCGTGAAGCGTTAAAAACACTGCAAAAAACGACCCTTTTCAGGGCCACCATATACTAACGAATAGAATGTCGGAATAATAGATTTCATACATTTTACTAATGCTAAACTGGTACAGTATTAGTATTCACATTGAGTCACATTTTCACTTCATTGGAGTGCTCGCAACACAATATTAATGCAATTTAATTGTTTAAGACAACTTATCAATTTTATTACCAGTGAACCAGAAATAAAGGCAAGCTGAAAATTTCACCGAAAGTTTCTCACGTGTTAAGCTATGTTTAGTAAAATTTTTGATAAAATTCAGTGGATCCTAAGGGCCGAAAAAAAAATAAAAACGGGTTTGTTCCCCGTTTTTTGGCTATACATTTTTCTTTACAAATCGGATTAATATTCCATTAGCTTTATTAAAAAGAGCGCTTTTTTCCGGTTAAAAAGCGCTGGTCAGATTTAATTTTTGCTGTATTGACACTTAAGGGACAAACAATTAAAGGTATGTAAAATATTTTTTTATTTTTCGATTAGGACTTAAGAAAAACCAATTCTTAATTGGGGTTAATAACTATATGGAAATGTTTTTACACGATATAAGAAAACGATATATTAACGGACAAAAAATTTTGAAACTCGCGGCCAAAACCTGTCTCGCTACGCGTGCAATACCCCATATATACCTACACCTAGACTTTTGTATGAGTTATTTTTCTCGTTTCGAGATATAGAAGAAAAAATTGTGCCAGCTTTGCGTTCCCGCATACGCTGGATCGACAATGAGCAAAAGTACATTAAGATAAAGCTGCGTTGCATGTGGAATTCGAGTCTCGTATGAACGCCCGTGCATACCCCGTGTCACGTGTCCTTGTTCCTCTCTCGTTCGACGAACGTTAACAATACACGAGTACACGAGGAAATTAATGGAAATAACGCGCGTGGTGCATACGTCGGAGGTGCGTAAATGTTTGGCAATGATGTTAATTCGGGTGTACAAGATGAGGCCACGCGCGGGCTAAAATGCAACCAGGAACGCTCGAATTCTCGTCGCAGTCCGATAATGACGATAATAACGTTTGTCAATGACGTAAAATAGGGGATTGGCCATTTGACGGGTTATGGGGATAAATGAAGTTTTTTGTTGTTGTAATTTCAGGACGTAAACGCTCAGCGCTTTTCATGAAACAGTCGCAAGGTGCTCTTGTTGGGTTTTTTGTTTATTCGATTTTTTTTCGTCTGCTAGATTATTTATTCGGGATTTGGGAAAACGGTGTTTTATTAACCATACACTGAACTGATTTGGTGTGAATTTTTCTTTCGAGAAATAAAACATTAACAACGTTATTGCGGTATAATAGAGCCTCTATAAAAATGTGATCCAACGGCCGGATCGATAAGTTGACAATGGTCGGACGAATAAAAATGAAAAAGTTTTATCATCTATATAAATGTATTTCTCGTTGTAACTAGTCTCTTCGCGGACAAATATTCACACAATAGCAGGTGTTCAAATAGAAGTGTAGTTTTGCGCGAAATTTTTATTTATATTCGGGAGCTTAAGAAGTACTGAATTTTAGAAAACAAACACCTACGTACATCGTTGGCTACTGCAATGACGTAAATTTTGCTTTTTTTCAATTGCCAATCATACTATTATCGGTAGAGTTATGATTCCGGGCAGATCGAAAAAAGTCGTTTCGAGAAAATCGTTTGTTACTTGGTCAATTTTTAACATTTTAACTTGAATTATTGTTCCAAATATTCTCGAATAGGTATACCAAGAGAAAATACAAAAAATCGACTTTCTTATCGGCCACAATAGTGTCCCGCCTTAAAATGAGGAATAATGTCTTTGTTGTCGGAATATTCGTTCATTTTGGAAATAATGAACAAGGCGTTTTTGTTGTTGAGACTGAACATGGCTAGTCGGCAGGATTTAAAAAATTCTTTTATATCACTTGATGGCTTGTTTGTGTAGTTTCTTCTAGCAGTGTCTTTTCCTGCGTCCAAGGCTATGATTCAACGATTCGACAAGCAGAAGCTGGAGATTCAGAGACGGAATTGTGTCGATTCGAAAACTCTTAAACTTTTCCTGAGAAGATCTTCTCCCGTCAGTATATTCGAATTTCCATTCGAAGCTCATCTCGACGAACCATTCTCGCAGTAAATCCGCACAGTAAATTTCTCTTTACCCGGTGACATATTCTATTATCCATCTTCTCTCTCTCCCTCTCTCTCTCTCTCTCTCTCTCTCTCTCTCTCTCTCTCTCCCCTTCTCTCTCTGCCGCCACTCGCCGTCCGACTGTTAGAAGCTGTAGCTCATCCAATTTTAGCAATATTTCAACGAAATTTTCAGAGAATATAGTTAAAGGGTGACACTACCGAATAAAAATATTTTTGGAAAATGAAATGTTTTGACCCACCTACGCATGTAGCCCACTAAAATTTGGAGGGTGCACATGACAAAGAATCAATCAGATAATAACATTTCGTCAATTGTCAGAAAAAGCCTTAAGGAGTTTTGGGACAATTGTTGAAATGTTGCCATTTTTTTCGCTGCCATTGACAAGTTCGGGACAATTAACGAAATGTTACCATTCGATTCAAATGTATACGGTAAATTCTTTGCCATATACTGAATGCACCCTCCGAATTTTGAATCGGCCGTCCACTTACTGTTTATAAAATGTACAATTGAAAAAAACACTTTATAACATAGGGCATTTTACATTATGACATTGATAACGAAATTGGCATAACTTACTGACAAGGAACGTCCCTCAGGTGACAGCCTTCGATTTTGTCGAAATTTGGATATGTTATAAAGCACCTAAAAGTAAGCGATACGTATTTTTTTTTATCGGCGGAAAAACGGTTTTAAGGGGTGAAACGCGCCCTCGAAAATAGGGGTGTTTTTCGTTTTTCGTCGATAATGGTATCGTTCTAATCTCCAATGTATAGTACATGAAAAAATAAACATTGTTGCAATTTGAATTTTTTTTATATCTCATACCGTTAAAACGTTATCGACGAAAAACGAAAAAACATCCCCATTTTCGAGGGTGCGTTTCACCCCTCAAAACCGTTTTTCCGCCGATAAAAAAAAATACGTGTCTCAAAATTTTTGATGCTCTATCACATATATGAGTTTCAACAAAATCGGAGGCGGACACCTGAGGGATGTTCCTTGTGAGTCATTTGATAGTTTTTCATAACGTTTTCCCTCTTTTCCCTCATAACTCCCTATGTTAAAAAGTGTTCTTTAATTGTAAATTCGATAGAAACGGTGTAGACGGCCGACTGACAATTTCGTAGGTGCATTCAGTATATGGCAAAGGATTTACTGTATAATTTTGAATCAAACGTTAACACTTTACCGATTGTCCCGAAACTCTTTAAACATATATATTTTTTGGCGTAGCGGAGATTAAAAGAACAGCGGCCGCCTTGACCTCGGTGGGGCAAACGAAGTCTAAGCGCAGTGACTAACTTATTAAGGATAGTCAAACACGTGCTGTGATAACGAAGTATGCCTCGAATAATAATACGATGCATGAGTAATACGGCGAGTTATGCTTTAGAAAAAAAACACAATACAGTTGAGGCAATTTGTAAGCATCTGATAGCATTCGCCAACAGAGTTGAGCTGACGGACCACTTCGACTCTCTAGTACGTGATTCGTACGCAAACGGTAGAGAAAACACCTCCCAAAGATACCACTTATTACCTCTCATTGGAGGAAAAATAATTCACTTTCCAAACAGAATGATCATTCGTATAATATTGTTAAAAAAAACATATGAACTCCTTGGGTAACAAAACTCTCTCCCCCCTTCTCTGTCCAGACAAAAAATTGTGTACTCCATAGAATCGCCTTGCGAAAATCGGAACACCTCGTAAATTCGATCCGACACTCACGCCGGATCCTTCAAAAGAATAGAAAACCTTAAACCAATAAACTCAAGTACAATTCCAACAGAGTGTCCACAAAAAAATTCATCAAACATAAGCCCACCGTTGGAACCAAACGGAAAATCTTTTCAATTTGTTTCCATTCTCCATGTTTATTATTATTTAATTACCATTTAGGGCTATACGACTCTGATAAGAATCCTAAAAAACGTCTCAGTGATGATCCCAGCGCAAATTTGGCGAAAAAAATGGGCTTCTCGAATTTCTATTCTGTTTCAACGTTGCAAACTTCAATATCGTCAAAAAGTAATACTTCTCACTACATTTCCTAAATATCATAATTCGCCTCGTAACTTCCATTTTATTGAAAATTTACTCTCATGCAGAGATCTGAGAGGACGAATTTTTTTCTGTTTTTTTTCCAATCGGAGAGCCAATAATGGCAACGTTTACTGCGCACGTATATCTAATATGTATTAAACTATACCCGCGTCGTAAACAGGAGGCCAGAAGCAGGCAGCTAGCTTTAATATTGTTAAATAGCCTGCTGCCTTGGACCAGACCAATCTATGCTCGAATATATCCCATAAAATGTTTTGTCAAGAGGAAAAGATATAAAGACGACCCTATATAGGCGTTTATATGTATGTATATATATATATATATATATATATATATATATATATATATATATATATATATATATATATATATATATATATATATATATATATATATAAGATTAAAGGAGATCTATCTATAGACGTACGTATATATAAATGAAAAAAAAATAAATAGGGAAAAATAACGACGAAATATATACGAGGTATTCCAAGTGTTTTCGAACGGCCTAAAAGCCTGACCTTATTTAATCTTTTTCAAAGTTAGTGATATTTTTGCATCATATATTTTCATTACGTCGCATTTTTTTCTAGATGTTTATCGGCTCGCTAACTCGGCTAACTCGGAGATAAGATTTGACACGTGATACAATTTCAAATGATCCTATTGTAGTGGTCTTTTCGTCGTACGAAAAAATGTCCTCTACAAAAAAGATTCGCTTTCCTATGAACTATTTTGAAAAAAAATTCTAAATTTTCCAAGTGCTACAACACTAAAAAGAAAGAAAAATCTTTTATTTTTTAATTTCTTAACCCCAATGACTAGGTTGATCCTGCTGAAATTTACACAGAATTTTCTTTTATTAGTGTAAAACAATATGGGCAAGTTGCATTTCGGGCTGGGCTTCCGTTCAGTTAATATCGTCGTCTTAAATTTAATGGGAAATTTTTTGTTTGTTGAATAACTCCGCGATTTACAATTTTTAAGTAAAAATGGTAATGACTAAACTTGTAGGAAATCGTATGGTTTACAACTTTTGTTATTACAGTTTTTTCTTTATCATCGATATTTTTCGAATTAAACCTGAAAAATGCGATCATAGCATTATCTCGTTCATTTTTAACTTTAGGGCATAAACGAACGCAAACTAACTTGTAGAGAATGAAATTGTCGATAATTTTGGTCTCTACCTTTCTTTTCCTAAAATGAATATTTAAGGTCGTACGCCAACGGTAAGAAAAAAGAGAACTGTGAAAATGTTATTTCGCGAAACATTCGCTCTTTTCTTTTACTGTTGGCGTATGACCTTACATATTGAATCTAGGAAAAAGAAGGTAGGGCCAAAAAATTTCCACAATTTTATTCTCTACAAGTGTGTTTATGTTCGTTTATATCCTAAGTTAAAAAATAAACGAGATAATGCAATAGCCGCTTTTTTCAGGTTTAATTCGAAAAATATCGATAATAGAGAAAAAATTGTAGTGACCAAAGTTGTAAACCACTCGATTTCCTACAAGTTTAGTCATTACCAATCACCGAGTTATTCAACAAAATTAATTTCCCATTCAATTTAACACGACGATATTAGCCGAACGCAAGCCCAGCGCAGAATGAAACTTACACATGTTGTTTTATACAAATAAACGAAAATTTAGTGTAAATTTCAGCAGGATCAACCTAGTCATTGGGTTTAAAAAATTAAAAAATGAAAAGTTTTTCTTTTTTTAGTGCTGTAGTACTTGGAAAATTTTGAATTTTTTTTTCAAAATAGTTCATAGCAAAACGCATTTTTTTCGAACAGGACATTTTTTCGTACGACGAGAAGATCACTACGATACGATCATTTGAAATTTTAGCACGTGTCAAATCTTATCTCCGAGTTAGCCGAGTTAGCGAGCCAATAGAAATCTGAAAAAAATGCCACGTACTCAAAATATATGATGAAAAAACATCACCAACTTTGAAAAAGAATGAAGAAGGTCAGGCTTTTAGGCCGTTCGAAAACACTTGGAATACCTCATACACATATGCAGACATACATACATACATATATATATTTATGTATGTGTATGTGTGTGCGTGGCGTGTGGGTGTGTACATACATATATAAATATGTATGTATGGGGTATTCCAGTTCAACTCAGACCACTATTTCCCTCACCACCGTTGATTACAGATTTCCGTAGTAAACAACCTCACTCCTGGTGCAAAACAAAACTCCTAATTCTTTTTCAATTTTTTCCCCCTTGTCTTTCTGCAGTTGCACAAAATCGAAAAGTTCATTCGGGGCGTTTTGGAAGCCTGAAAAAAACTTACGTTTTGGACCTGTTTTGTGAATTTTTCACTAAAACATAACTCGTGCTTCGGATACTTACTATTGTCTTGAAATTTCAATTTTGGGGGTGACTATTTAAGTTCGGAAGTCAGAAGGGTACTTGTTCGGTCTACATATACATCCCACCAAAATTGAATTCGACCTGAAACCATATTTTTGAAGTTTTTTTAATCTGCAAGACCGAAAAAGTACTCATCTGACTTCGAAACAGTCGAAAAAATTATCCCCAAAAATGACATTGCACAAAACAAAGTAGTAAATATCGAAATCACAAGTTGTGCTTTGGTGAAAAAGCCACAAAAAGGTCTAAATCTTACCTAAGTTTTTCGGAATTTAATAAACTGTCCCATGTGGACTTTTCGATTTTTCGCAGTCGAAGAAAGGCAAGGGTTGGTAGAAGAAATTTGTCCAAAATCAAATGTTTTTTCGACGCCACGCGTGAGGTTTTCCACTATGAAAATCTCCTGTCAACGATGTTGAGGGAAATAATTGTCTGAGTTGAGCGGGAATACCCCATATATATAGATGCCCACAAAAGCCGAGAAGAGGCAAAAGTCTCATAGTCGTAGGGGTCGAAAAAAGGGGAAAAAAGTCGAGAGCATGACGTACATCACGGCGTTGCCATAAAATAGCCGGCAATGGTTCCGGATGGCTCGTAAAATCTTGAAATATAATAGTGCAACGTGATAACGTACCCGAAAACGATACTTTACAGCGATTTATTCCAAACATTACGCGAGCTTTTTTTCTTCGTGTCTCGTCGTACGAAATAGAAATAACGAGGAGATAAATGGTTCCTCGTGGTGGCAGTCTCGATTTTATTTTTTGTGTCACGTCGAAATGGCGATAGTATAGGAGATGTTGATGGACGAAAAGTAAATTGTGATGTTTGAATTTTTCGAAAGATCGCCGAGTCACGTGAACAACAATGGACGTTCGCCGGAACCGAGGGTTGGACCACCTTGCAAACCACCACCGTCGCGTCCTCCGGTCACACCGAACCCCGACGAAATGTCAATGATTCAGGGCAACACGAGCAACAACTCGGGGAACGTTAATATCGCGAATGGCACACCGATCAATGTACCGAAGAGCAACAGCTCGCACAGCATCGCAACACCAACGGGACGTCAGCCCAAATCCGTAAGACATTCAAGCGCTTCTTATTCTTCTTTGCAGCAGCCCTTCCCGATGATCCCTCCGTACCGCTGAGCCCTTATTCGCCCTTTGATACGACAACAATGACGTTTAAGTCCTCGTTACGTATTCCGGTCACGATGCAACAGTAGGAGCTCAAGGAAAGGCCGAGTATCATATTCTTTGAGCAAAAAAAATTCGGTAATGCATGACCCATTCCGTGCCAACTCGACAAGCTTTCGACCCGAGCTTTTTTACTCAATTAATATTTTTAGCCGTTTTTCAGATATGAATTTTGGAATGGTTAAGATTGCTTGGCTTGAATCGTACTTGAAAAAAAACGAGAATTCTCGAATATCGTTTCCTTGGTTTTTTCCAATGCGAAACGGCAAAATTATTTCAATTATTTCAATTCTCAATTATTTCAAATATTTCATTTCTCAATTATTTCAATTATTTCAATACTCAATTATTTCAATTCGCAATTATTTCAATTATTTCAATTATTTCAATTATTTCAATTATTTCAATTATTTCAATTATTTCAATTATTTCAATTATTTCAATTATTTCAATTATTTCAATTATTTCAATTATTTCAATTATTTCAATTATTTCAATTATTTCAATTATTTCAATTATTTCAATTATTTCAATTATTTCAATTATTTCAATTATTTCAATTATTTCAATTATTTCAATTATTTCAATTATTTCAATTATCTCGATTATTTCAATTATTTCAATCATTTCAATTATTTCCATTATTTCAAGTATCTCAATTATTCCTATTATTATAATTTTAACCCAAACGAACGATACAATATTTTCCGTTAGGACACAATTTTCGAATAATGTCAGATTCTAGATGTAATTTTGAAATTTTTAAGCCATATCATATCGCGGATAACTAGTTTTCACTATTTCGACAGATAATTAAATATTTCAACGAAATTTTTAGTCACGTCGGTGGCTTCGATCTTTAAAAAATTCTAGTCTTATTTAAGACGTATCTAGGCCGTGGTCGATCTTTCGAAATCGTAAAGCGATCAGTACCAGGCATAAAAAAGAAAAACACTTCTTAGTTCAACAAGCGACAGTCTGTCACATTTTCGAATAGTTTTTAATTAATTTAAAAAAAACTAAATATTATGTTCGTTAAAAAATTGCAAGTTCGACAATTTCGATTTCTTTCGAAACTCTATAAAATTATGGACACTAAGAAATTCTGCGCCACCATCAATCGCGGGGATCTGTAAAGGGTTACGTTTAATTTAATTTCGAGGTAAATAAAGGCAGATTGCGTTTAAGTCGACTTTCACCCATGTTTTCGTCACGTATTTTTTTTTCTGGAAGCTGCAAGATTTTGTTTGTTCCTTGTGGCTCCAGATGCGTCCGTCAGGGACTCTACCGTCGATGCTAGCAGGTGGTCGTAGGGTGCAACCCCCTGTGCCGCCGGTCCCCCCGCCCCAGGCCGTCACCTCTCTCCATAGCAGCAACGACAGCGGATTCTCGAACGAACCTCCGGTCCAACCGGACATCGACTACAGCGACGACGAGGCCATGAGGTAAGCCGCCCTCCAGTCTACCCATCCTTTCTTTCCTTTTTATTCTTTCTTACCAAGCCTCTGTTTATTATATCGGAGCTGCATACGGCATTAATAGATATGTCCCTTTTCCGTTGAATGCTTCCGCAAATTTTTTCAACACTTGCGAGACTATAGACGTTATGTGGGAAAAAATAAGCGTGTCGTGGGACAACATTGAAGGGTATTGTAGTGGTGATGTTACGTAAAATCTTTCGGGAAGAATTTTAGCTTTTGTGAGTTTTTTAAATTTAGTATCGAAACTACGGATGGCATTCCTTTGATGTCATTAGTTATTTGCGGATCATTTATTATATTTTAATTATTATATTTTAAGCGTTTTTTTCGGTAATCACGAAAAGCGAAGATTTTATTGCTAAATTTTGATTAAAATTCAATATTCCATGCAAATATTTTTTACTTCATTTTGAAGATATATTTTATTTTTTCTTGTTAGTAAATTTTCTACATTGTTTATTGAAAAAAAAATTTGTTTCTGTCAAAAAAATTTATTTAAAATTAGAATGTTATTTTATTTTATATATATTTTGTTTCTAAGGATCCATACACGGACATTAAAATTTTCATCATATGTGACATCACATGTGACAGCTACAAGGTGGCCAAAGGGAATGACATAAAAAGTAGAAAGCCATTTTGTTTTTATTATTTATATATATCGGTGAGGCAACGACTATTAGCAGTATAAATATTTGCTAAACTATTTCTACAAATACTACGAATTTTACTAAATTCTGAAATTCTTTAATTCTACTTTAATTCCACTAATTAATTGAATGATTAATTAAATTAAATTGAATAAAAATTAAATCTACTAAAAATACTAACACTACTTTAACTGTACTAAATTCTGAAAATTCTACGAATTTTACTAAAACTTTTCCTACGAAAGCTTCATGGTTCAGAGGGGGTCATCGCGAGGTGACTACGAAGCTCATTCAGGTGGAGGAGTTTCGGAGCATCCAAGGTCACCTGTATCGTTTCAAATGAGACGTCTATTGTTTTAAAAAGTTTTATCGAAGAACTCCAAATAATTTCACACCCCAAATATCAAGATTGAGTATAAAAAAATCGACGAAAAAAAAATCTCGATAAATCAAAAACGTCTCACTGTTGTCCAAAACAAGTTGACAAGATTCCGATGTGCGAACATTGTAAACGAAGCTATACGAATTACTTGAATTTTGCTTCGATTTAGTTGAAATTCAGATATGTGACAAGGCATTGAAAACTATTAGACACCTATTTTTTTTCATCGGCGAAAACATGGTTTCAAGGGGGAAAACCAGCCCTCGGAGTGCAGTCGGTTGAGGGGTGATTTTGCAGTTTCACCCACAAGCAGTCCACCGATCTGAATGGAACAAAAACCAAAATTCTTCTAATGTGACGAAAAATCCACTATAGGAGTAGTGGGAGAGAATCAATTTGAGGGGCGACACGTTTTTCGTTGAGGGGTGGTTTCCCCCTTAAAAACCTGCTACCGCAGATAAATAAAAATACGTGTCCAACAGTTTCCAATGCCTATGCCATATATACGTTTCGACAGAATCGAAGTGCGGACGCGTAAGTGATATTGCTTACTAGTGTTGAACTATTGAAAACTCAATCAGAGCCTGTTCGTTTATACACACTGACGTGATTAATAAGAAAACCCAATGGATGCGATTGAGATTGCAAGCGTGCTTTGGAAGTGGTGGTCATCACTTTCAGCCTCTTTTATAGGAGTAAGTGTTGGCGCCCTTTTTTAAATCGATTCCAGGTTTTAAAAACATTGAATTTTCTTTTTTGGTAAATATTCGGAAGTGAGGCTTCTGGTCCAACCAGGCCAATTTTTTCTTGGGTTTGTTTGGCGTTGTTTAGGGTTGTTTGAGGTTGTTTGAGGTTGTTCAGGGTTGTTTGAGGTTGTTTAGGGTTGTTTGGGGTTGTTTGAACCCTTGAAGAAAATAAGCCTGATTCTACCAGGAGCCCCACTTCCGAACATTTAGCTCTTTTTTTAAATCTATATTTCATACTAAATCTTGATCGATCATCTTGAAATTTGGCGGGGAAATTTATTTTTACTTTCCTGATAAAATGCTGAAAAAAGTGATTCCATTAAAAAATATGGAGGTAACCTTGAAATCTCCGGAGGGCCTCCACCAGGTCGAATCTCGTAGCCACAACTCGATCACCCCCTTCGAACTATGCAACTTTTATAGGAAAAGTTTTCTCCTAATTCTCATAGGCTATAAAATATTTCTACTGCTTATAGTTTTTGCCTCGCCCGCTATATATATACAATGTATATACAATGATTCTTCTCGTTATTATTACGATATTATCTTATTTATAACAATGGATATAAAATTTTTTTGTATGTATATATATATCATATGACACGTTTATTTTTGACCCTGCAAACGGGCGATCGAACGAATAATCTTGGTAGAGTAGCGATAATGCTTTATTATTATCCTTACGTCCTGGCCACTCCTCCAGTTATTATCCAGCCATTGGTTCGACATACCCCTTTAAAGCTTTGTACAATTGCTAATCTCGCTGATGCGCCCACTCGACGGGCTCGTACCATGAGAGTCAAGTTAGGGGCACTAGACCGAAGGGCCATTGGTGAGTTCAGGCGAACGAGTTCTGGCCGCGATCCAAAGAGGGAACCCGAGCCCCCTCTCTCTCTTGGTCTGTAGAGCAATGCACTGGATTCGTGCAATTCCGGAGAGTCGTTCATAGAGGTGTCCTTTTGGCCTCAAAGATACGGCGACTGGACGGGGAGGGGGGAAGGGTCACATAGAGGGGGGGGGGGGGGGGGTGTCTGCGAGTGAACAGTTCAACGAACAATCGTAGAGTCTCTGAGGGAAATCTAATATCGCTGATCTCGTGACTTTCGCGTACGCAGTTCTTTCTGACCGAACGATCAGACGATTTTTGTTCCCTTGTACATTTCGGCCTCGACTCTTTCGCAATTCGTTCGTTCGTGCACGCGTTTGGTTTTTCGTTCGGTCGATAAAATTCTCGGAGCAACAGAAAGCTCACGGTAAATTTTCCAAATTTTGATATTATTATAAGTATTCGACGTGCTGACGGATGGAGAGGCTTTTTTTTCTCGTATTATTATTATTTATTTTCGATAATAGCCTTCCGGAGATCGACGAGTCGAGACCGATGAGTCGGTTCATCGAAAAATTATATTAAATATTTGCACTTTGGTACGATCCCTTTCGTACGTCAATGCATGCCTGAAAAGCAATTGGGCAAATTAACGACGCGATAAAATACGAGAGCAAACAGCCACTCCCTTTTTTACTCTCCTCTGCCGTTAAAACGATTTAATTGGCAGTTATAGTTGACCGATAATTGGCGGAAATTTCAATCCTCTTCTCCCGTGAGCCCCCAGCCAGCACACCCCTCTTCACTTCACCCCGAAAAAAAAAAATCGAATAAAACAGAAAATCAAATCCCAATATCTCGACCTTTTCGTTATTATTGTAGATTCAGCATGCGTTACCGTGGTCGATGGAATTAAAACGCTCGTGGCGGTGGTGGCCCCCCTTGCATCTCTATCTTTACCTTCTCTACGATATACTACGAGATTATATCAGCCGCCTAATACGTAAACGCTAATACCTAGCCTCCGCTAATATTTTATTTATTTTTGTTTATTGTTTTTTTTTAAATTATTACTCGAACGCGTGCGTGGGTCTTTTGGCCAGATCATAGCGAGGGAAAGATGTGCGAGAGTTGGAGGAAAAGTCTCAAGCATTTATCGCTGCTCGGTTTGGCACGAAGATCGCGCTGAATCCATTGACGATATGCCAGCAGTGCAGAGGCTACGTTGAGGGAAAGTTGTAAATGGGATTCGCCAGCTGCTATCGCAGTTTCAAACGGGCGAGCTACCCTTATTGTCCTGGTTCGACGGGCTCTTCAGTCACAGTTACAATTATGACTACATCGAGACAAAATATTTTCGATTTATTTGCGACGAAGTTGCATTTTTGCGGATACTCACAAGGCGGGCTGAAAACTCCTCGGCCCGAGGTTGCCACGAGACGTTCCGGTCGCTCGCTCGTATCGAGGCCGAGAACTTTTCAGCCTGTTCGTGCATTTCGCGAGAAAAATCGTCGCGGCGCAATGAAATTCTGCCAATCCTTACAATCTTTGGTAAATATTCGGAAGTGGGACTCCTGCTAGAATCAGGCTAATTTTCTGCAAGGGTTCAAACAAACCCAAACAACCCTAAACAAGCCCAAAAACCCCTAAACGACCTTAAACAACCCCAAAGAAACCCAATCAGCCCTAAACAACCTCAAACAACCCCACACAGCCCTAAGGAACCTTAAACAAACCCAATCAGCCCTAAACAACCCTAAACAACCCCACACAACCCTAAACAACCGTAAACAACCCCAAACAAAAATTAGCGCGATTCTATCAGCAGCCCCAATTCCGAATATTTACCAAATTTTCCTATGCGAAGAATCCAAAGTTGGTTGACTTTCCAAAGAACATTAAATCCGAATTTGATCAATGTTCATCAGCTCCGAGAATTAAAAAAAAAAAAACTCCAGGAACGTGGCTCGTCCGGTAGGCTTAAAAAAAAAGCTGTAAATTATTTGCTACTTTCCAAACTGCACGGCCTCAAACAACGAATGCTGCTAGTCGTCGGTTTTTCCCCGCATAACCGTCCTTCCATGTTTTCTACATCATTCTTTTTTTTCATTTTTATTTTCGTTACGTTCGCGTCCCGTTCGCCAACGCGAAAAAAAAAAAACAAACCAAACCCAAACCACGAAAAAAAAAATTCGGAAAATCGTACGAAACGAACGCGAACGCACAACGACGACTCCGACAACGACGTAAACGCAGACAAAGACGAAGAAAAGCCCGAATGGATCGGGCGGAGGCCGCGGAGCGTGGAAAGCACCACCAGCAGCAGCGTCATTCATCGAGGGAGGACGAGAAGAACGATTGGGAGACGAGCAACGACTCCTGGAAGACCGCACCGCGTGACGAGAAGAACTGGCAGGTCTACCGCAACACGATGGAGATCTGGGAGACGTCGAACAACGCCGAGAACGATAGAAACGAGAAGCCTCCAAAGTACTCGACCAACCCGGGCAGGAGTCGACGGCATCATCAGGAACAAAAGGAAGCTCGCCCGATCAAGGAATACACGTCGCACGTTGCCAATGGGGAACGCGACGATTCGAAGACGCGCGAGAAGCGCGGCAAAAAAATCGACCACTCTCGGAAGGGCGATTACGAGTCGTCGCGTGGGAGAACGGATAAGGAGCATCCGCAGCGTCACGCGGGAAGCGTGGACGACCGTTCGGGCGAGACCGGAAGGCGAAAGCGTGACGAGGAGCGTCGTGAGACGACGAAGAAAAATCGACCGGAGCGCCACGACGATTCGGAGGTTGACGAGGGCGACGAGGACGACGAGGACGTGGAGGCGAGCGAGCCGAGGAACTGCCTGGACGAGGATAACTACGGGTCTTCGTACAAGACCAATTACGAGGGTAAGAAGTACCACGAGGATCGTGACGAGGTCAACGAGGTGCGCGACGAGACGTCGCGTCGTTACCGTCAGGAGGAACCGTCCAGTCGAAACAACGAGGCCACCAAGTACGCGAACGACAAGAGCGAGAGCGAAACGACGAGCGACGATTCCGAGGACACCTCGACCATAACGATACCCGAGACCGGACGCAAGGTCGAGCACATTGCCCAGAAACTCGAGCAAACGGCACAGAAGTACGCCCGCGAGCACAGCCCCCCGAAGTTCGTCGAACGCAGACGCGCCACTGGCCCCGGTGATGCCCCGTACGGTCAGGAGCATCGTCAGGATCACCAGCCGAGGATGAGCCTCGAGAGGGAGGACAAAGCGCCGGCCGGCTACGAGAGAACTTACGAGAACGGAAACGAGGCCAGAGCGCGAAAGTCTCAGAGATACGAGCGTGGATATACGGTAGACAGGGCCACCAACGAAAGCAGCAACAATCCAAACGGCAACAAGCAACCGCAGCAATCTCGTGGCAACACTTCCGGCACTCCGGTGATCACGAGTTCCGTAAACGGTACCTACGAGAGAACAACTTTCGCCAAGAATCCCGAGAGAAAGCGAAACGTCGCTGAGCGAGCGAGCCCCGGGCGACGATTCGACAACAGGCCCAGGCCCCCCTTCGAGGACGCCCCGGAGAGACCCTCGCTGCCGCGCACCCCAGTTACCCCGAGCTACTCGCGCGAGCGCCGTTACTCCGACAAGGAGGAGATCTACGGCGAGGCCGCGAGATACCCGAGGCAGCCCGTCACCACCATCGAGAAGGAGCGCGGCTACGAGTCCAATTTCGAGACGAAGCTCGAGAGAAGCAAGGTCATGGAGAAGGTCCAGCAAGTCGCTCACAGACGCCCGGACGAAACTCCGGGTGGGAAAAGCTCGCGCAACGAGACGCGGATGAATCGAAGCCCCGTGGCAAACGACACCAACAACAACACGTTGAAGAACGAGCGGAACAATGGCCTGGGCCGACAGACGACGACCCTGGGCCACCTGGCGCAAACCGGGCGCGCCTTCGATCTCGACAGCAAGAGCCCCAAGCTGGTCAAGAGGACCAAGTCCTTCTGGCGCTTCAGACGCGACTCCGATGTCCTCGAGGGCATGGCACTCTGGCAGCATCGCTCCCTCGTCGACATTCCGAAAATGGTGAAACGCGAGTCCAAACAGGGGCAGAACGACGAGCGGGACGCGAACAGCCCTGGGAAGACCTTCACACCCGAAGGGAGCCCTGGCTCCGGCAAGAGCATCGGCAAAGAGTCCAGGAGCAGCGACAACACCATCACCAACGAGGACGTCACGCCCGCCGGTGATCATCGTCGTCGCAAACGCTACGAGGACGAGCGGGAATCACGACAGGACGAACCCAAGCCTGCCGAGAGAATTCACGTGCCCGAGAAGTCCGACTACTACGAGACCGACTTTCCGACACCCGCTGAACGACCGAAACTCGCTGAGAGATCCGAGTACAGAATGCAACGGGAGGAGAGATCCCTCTTCGTTGGCAACGTCTCGCGCAAAGCCATCATCGAGAAGGAACGCAAGAGAAGCCTCGAGGCCAAGAGGAACATGGTCGTGGCCGAGCTGAAGGAGAACAACGAAGCCGCCAAAGGCGACAGACGGAACAAGTCTTACGGCGACGACGATGACGGACTCATTCAAGGCTTCTCGGAAACCGAAGCCTCCGACGAGGAGTCCACCTACAGCTGCATCGTCGTCAAGGATCAAGCCGTCACGGAAAAAACTCTTTTGCCACGCACGAAGCTACGACGGGACAGCGATAGGGAGAAAAACACCTGTGGACCTTGGTACGATCTTTGGGGCGTCGACAATTCCGTCGCTAAGAAGAACAAGTGAACGGAACTAGTTTCGATTTCTTCCCGTACCTGGGAAACACGCTGGAAATGCCATTAAGGGGGTCAACTGCGGTGACTTTCGAAATATATCAAGTTGACGTTTTGGGAATCAATTATGGACAAGATTATGCTGGTTTATTTGTCCTTTGGTATATCTTTGGTTTACTTCTTTTTACCCAGATGTGTGTGGAGTTGTGAGAATAAATATCAATATTCAGCATCGCGCGATAGCCCAGGGTCCGTTGAATTAAATTGTACCTGAATAAAGTCAACTGACAGAAAGACATTTATTCAGTAAATATGTCGTACAATTTATCGTCACTATTTATCAATAGAACAATAATGATCGTCTAGATCGATTTTCTTAGTAACAAAAAATTACGAAAATTGCCCAAACAAAGGCAAAAAGTTTCTTCTTTTTGCCAATTAAGAGTAAATGGAAAAAAAATGTTTTTTCTTTCGATTGCCCGCCATTCGCACGATGATCAGTAACTGCACTCATTGTTCATATTTTTTCTTCAATTTATACACAAAATTTTTTTTAATGTGTACACGAACGATATACCATAAATTAAATAAAGCAGGAATATACTTTTTTCAGAATTGATTCGCAGAATCTCCAACGTACTTTTGGCACTTCACTGTAGCGTCACCCTCTTAATATACATACCCATATACGTCTATTGTTTTATTTCATCATTATTGTTACACTTATTTGTATAGGATTCGCTAGATTTTTACCATCATTTGTTTTCTTTTTCTTTGATCGTATCAAATCTTTTATTAATTGCATCGCCACAATTATTCTCGTTATGTATTGGCGTGGAGAGAGAAAATATTTCTATTGTATGTTGAAATGCTCGTGACGCTCGTTCAGGGTAGACTTTTTTTTATTATTATATGTTTTTTTAAGTTAAGCCTTTTTTATGTTTTTAAGTAGCCTTTAGACACATTACGATGTAAAATTGCGTCTTGCCAGCTTGAATTGTATGTGCAAGCAGCGTTTCTTTCTATCGCAAATTCCCCTCGAATGCAAATAATTTGCAATTTACGAGTCATTTACATCAAGGCGCAATCTTTTCAAATTGATCGGCACGTACCGGCCAATTTTTTCATTTCCGATCGCTCGTTCCACTTCTAACGAAATACTCGATCGAATTTAGCTCGACTCTTCGAGGGCACACAGTAGCGAGTCTCGAAATGTGTGAGGGGGTCGAAGGGACCCCAAGCGATTTTCCGATTCAAATACGTCGACAAATGTGAAATAAGTAAAAAAAAATGTGGAAATATCGTACCGATATCATTTTACTTCAAGGATACAGGGTGAGTTAACAAAAATCGAAAAAACTTTATTCGATGCACCGCGAGAAAACGTTAGCGTCAGAATGACCCCCGTGTGTCCTCAAAGAGTTAAGGGCCCACATTTGTCAGTCGCCAGGATTTTTTTGCTCTTTGTTCTGCATCGTGTCTCAAAGTGCACGCGGGGTCAAAGTGACCCCAAGCGATTTTCCGCTTCAAATATCTCGATAACTGAGGAATTTGAAAAAGATTTACTGCAGCGATGTTATTTTTCTTCACGGTTGCAGGGGAAAATGTATGAAAAAAAATGTTTAAGAACTTGATTCGAAGCTGCGCGGAAAAATGTTGGGGTCAGATGACCCCGTGGATCCTGAAAGGGGTCCACATTTGGCAATGGCCAGGAAAACATCTTTTATTTTTGTCCTGCCTCGTGACGCTCGTGGAGTTGTACGTTTCTTTCAAAATGTAATAGTATCGGCGACGAAAGAAAAGAGAAAAAAAACGTTAAATTGATGTTTCCCAGGAACAACGCGTTCGCGACGGTGAAACTGCGAAAAACGAAGACCAACGATCGTTCGGCGCCGGCACTGTGATAACTCTAGATCCCATCTGTCGTCGTCTCCTGCAACCCCTGGATGACGACGCGTATACACGAATCAAATATCTCTCTGCATGGCGTTGAAGTCTGCTGAGTTGGAGATGCAAAGACATTCCTTCCTTTGGGTTTATATCTCTTTACTTTTAGTACCCGGGAATTGTTTTTTTTGCAGATATAGGATTCAGCACATTTCTTTAGGATCTCTCAGGAAGATCCCAAAAAATCGAACGATATTCGTATAAAAAAAAAGAATTGAGCAGTTTACAAAAAAACATTGTTCGATCTGTGCAAGCTTCATGTTCAAAATTTCGTAACTGAGGAAATTGCTTGTTGTGTTTTTAACGATTGTCAAAAATTCGAGCCGCGGTTGCGTAAATGTCCGTCCAAGTCGGAGAAAAAAAGCTCGCGTTTTTATCGCATGCTCGAGAATAAAGATAAAAACTATCGCAAGCACAAGGTCGAGGAAATGACCCCAACGGAGTCCTTCTTTTTTTCAAAGACTCCGCATTCCTGCCTACGGCAAAAAAAAAACACGTCTTGAAATACTTTCCGGGCGAATGGACACTTCGCTTAGAATATTAACTAAAATCTGAGCTTGCCAATCAAAAATTCAACCGGGTTTACGTCGTCTCTTTGAAGGCCCTGCTCCTTAGAGCCCACATCTCCGTAGCGGATCTTAAAGTACACGTGGGGTCACACCGACCCCAGCCGATTTTCGGATTTCGATATCTCGAAAGCTGCAGACGTCTTTTTTAAAGCGCAGCGACGTTTTTTAAGCAAATTCATTTAATTTCGAAGTCACACGGTTGGATTGTCGAGAGCAAAGATTGTTTTATCGACAAACGTGCCTGAGTTCGATCCCGTCGAAACACTTGGGGTCACAATGACCCCGCGTGCCTTCGAAAGACCGCAGAAAAAATTGGGTGATAATATCAACTCGGTAAATGTTTGCATTTCAAGTCAGTTGTCTTGTATGGTCTTTGCTATCGTTATTTTCGTTTTTGCCCGGTGGTGGTCGAAGAAAAACTCTGTAATAAGGGTAGTAAAAAAAGGGGAGGGGTGAAGAAAACAAGAATGCGAGCGAGAGAGCAGCGACGCTGCTGGCACTTGGCTCGATACCAAAGGGCCAAGAGCATCCACAGAGCTTCATTTTTATTAGCAAAACTCCAATCGTTCTCTCTCTCTCTCTCTCTCTCTCTCTCTCTCCATCTCTCCATCTCTCGTCCCAGTAACGTCGTCGTTGGAGCCTCGAAACTTGTTTGGTTTATTTTTTTTTGTTTATCAACGACGAACTCTGGACACGTACAACTATCGTTTCCCCTACACTGTGTGTACTCAACACCGTAAACCTCGTGACGACTTTGCAGTAGGCAAACAGAGAGTGAGAGAGAGGGAGAGAGAGAGAGAGAGAGAGAGAGAGAGAGAGAGAGAGAGAGGGATTTGTGTTCCGCGTGCTTTTCTTGCTCGTTCCATTCTGTTTTAAACTTTTCCTGAACCCCCTCCCCTATTTTTTCTTCTTTGCTTCCCTTGCTTTGCTTATTTTTATCCGTCTTCTTTGGTCTGTGTGGCCTGAGGTTTCTCCACTCATGAGCGCGAAGGGAGTCACCAGTCCACGTAGTGCGAGCCCTGGACTCCTTCAGGACTCCTGTGAAACTTTCATCCGAAGATCGTAAAACGTCTTTATACTGCAAGAGAGATGGAGAGAGAGAGAGAGGGAGAGAGAGAAAGAGAGAGAGAGAGAGAGAGCCACCTTGGCGTCGTCCTCATGGCGTCGTAAAATTTCAACTTCACTCGGAAAGTCTCTCTCTCTCTCTCTCTCTCTCTCTCTCTCTCTCTCTCTCTCTCTCTCTCTCTCTCTCTCTCTCTCCCTCTCCCTCTCTCTCCTCCTCCTAGATACACACACACAAGGAACGAAATTATATCACTGTTACTCGTACTCGTTGCTACCAGTTGTAACCAGCCGTCGAACTATTCTCTTCTTATCCACTTCTTTCCCGCAACGTCCCTATGCCATTTCCTTTTTTTTCGAATATCCTCGTAAAATTGATCGCTCGTCTTCCTCATGCTGTCACTCCGCCTCGCGTCACTATCGTTCGATCTTTCGGCGCTCCAAGAACAGCGAAAAAAGATTACAAGAAATAGCGAAGATCGCGGAGGAGGAATAGCAAAGATCGCGGACTTGGCGATATTCGCAATTACGCCAAGTGGAAAAACTCGCGATGATCAGACAACCTATGCTTCTTGGAGATAAATTTTTCACTGAAGGAATTGCCCTCCTGGAGAAAGCCATCGATCTTTTTTTTTGTGAACGAAGTACTGTTTATATTCTTTACTTTTTTTCGAACTTTGGAAGTCGAACTGTCGATCGGTAAAAATGCAAATTACCCGTCCATAGAGGAAGACCGATCCTGGGATATATTGAGGAAAAAGTAAAAGAAATATTCCCGCGTCGATATCACTGCCCTGCCGTACGAGAGATAGTTCGATCATTTCGTACGACACATTCATCGTTGCGGGTAACGCATGGTCGAATTGTAATTAACGTAGCCACAGCGTCCACGAGAAATTGATGAAGAATAACGTCGAAAAATGAATGAAAAAAATGTAGTATTTTAGGAACGAGAAAAGAGCGGAGAGAAGAGAAATGAAAATATCGCCCTCGTCATTGTACAATTATTCGTGGCCAAGATACGAATGATGCTGAATTTCATTCACCGAGGAGTGGAAGAGCGAGATTTATATAGTAGGAAAATAAAAGATAATGAAGAAAATACGAAATAACCATTCCGTCATTCGAATTTTCCGTAGTCCTCGTTCTACACGATGGATTTATCGCTGATTATTTTCATAATCACACACGTTATAGCCAGGTGCCACGTATACGGATACGATAAACGAGATAAGATGAAATGTTAATATATGATATAAATAAATGTTAAATGGGGTGAGAGTGGACAGCTGTGTCGGGCAATTCTCGACTTCGAGTGTTATAAAAAGAAATAATAAAACAAACCGAAAAATAAGGAAAATGAACACAAAAAAATTGCAGCAAACAATATCGAGTCTCGAGATCGAAGCTTGAAGCGTGTAAAATAAATCTCGGCCACGATCCTTCTCGTCCACTCGGGTAGGTTAGATATGAAGATGAGCAAAAATGATAAAAAGAGGAATAATCGAAATGTTTGTATTAAGAACCATGTATACACAAACATACATATATATATAGTATATATATATACTATATACACACAAATACACGTATATGTATATTGTGGTTATTACATTAACATTTTTGTGCAGAGAGTCAAATTTATTCCCCTCAATCCTCTTCCATTTCTGTTCACCAATAACAAAAGGTAAGTGCTCAATTTTTTTATGATTATCAAAGACGACATTTGTATCATTCGATGTAATTTTTTATCTTCGAACAAGTGCATAACTATTTGTATATGAATTTTGCTCAACTTTTCGTGCATCAATGAGAATACTATTTATTTATTCATAATAATAATAATAATAATAATAACAATATATAAATAATTAATTGAATAAGTGATATAAATAGAATAATAATCGATGTATAAATAATTAATGAAAGTATACTGTTATTCTATAGTTGAATTAATGTAATAATATTTAATAAGATAATAATATGTAATAAAAAAAAAAGAATATTTTTTTATAAAAACTATAATTATGGTCATCTTGTCGTATATCGACTTGGGCTAATTCTCCTCGCATCGATGAGAATATTATCTATTTAGAATATGATCAACAATAATACACTAATAATAATATTGATTGAAAATAACGTTCAGGGGGGAGATACCTTTAGGCGAGGAAAAAATTGCTGATTTTCGTGATCGTTTTTAAAGGAAAGATTTCTCCACCATTTTTGAGACACCGTATGTTTTATTACTACTTTTGGCTGTTACATGGCATTTGTTAAAATTTATCTTTAAAAATGGCTGAAGTTCTTTGATCTTATAGACGGAAAAAAAATCAACGAAGATTTTCTTTTATTGACACTCCTACCTAGAACGTGAACGCAGAATAAAACCAAGAAAAAGTAAGAAATGTTAAAAATCGAACGAATGGTACACTTTGAATCAAAAGGATTGAAGTTTCCGAAAAAAATTGGCTACATTTTGCAATAAAAAATACTCTTTTGAAAAAATTTCAAATACATTTAGGGTCATGTTTTAGACAATAAGGTTAGAAAAGTTTGTACCAAAGTTCATCAGAACCGTTTGATTTGTTTTCCTGCTATACGCCATGCCAGTTTTGAAAATGCAGTTTAGAAGATCGTCCCACACCGCCGCTATTTTTAAAGATTGATAGATATATAAAATACCATGTAGTAGCCAAAAGTAGTAATAAAACATACTCCAAGTCTAAAAAAACGCGAAGAAATCTTACCATTAGAAAAAAATCTTGAAAATAAGCAAATTTTCTTCTCGTCTAAAGATATCTCTCCCCTTAAATATTGTTAATTTTTTTCTGTACCTTACCAAACAGAAACCTTTTTTATAACATTTTCGTGCTGTGCAACTCGAATGGAACGAACGGGATGAAATACGCGCAGTCAAACGTACAGCAGGGCTCCGGGCTATTTCACTTTTGCTCGAAGGAATTTGTCAATACGTGCGAAATTCATCATCTCTCTGATGCTGACGGAATTGTATAAACATGCGCATGGGCGCGGCCCGTACGTATATCGAGACGAGTAGACGGGGTCGGAGCCAGAGAGATATCATCCAGTTACAAAACCAACAAAACATCTCTATACATTCGTTTGTACAAAATCGTACGATTTTTATGAAGTAACGTGTTTATACGGGAAATTGCTACGAACGGGAAATGTGTTTATTTAAAAAAAGAATGTGAAAAACATTTTCCGGCTACGCCTTCATGCCTGTATTATTTGCCACGGCCAAACATTTTTTTTTTTTTTTCATTTTTTCAATGTTTCTTCGTAACGGCTTGCGGGGTTTTGCGACCCTTTCGCTTTTCATCCCACGTTTGTCAGTTCACTCTTTTCGGTGGCTGAGCGATCCTGACAGAGCGGTCACCCATCCGAGTATTGACCTCAACCAACTCTACTTAACCGGAGCGATAGTTGTGTCGAGTAGATTTAGTCGCATTGAGTATACATTATATTATATCCGATTAACGGAAAAGATCGCAAAATGATCACTGAAATCATAAAATTACTTGTTTGGTAATCACAAAATTATTACTGAATTTGAAAATTGCAATTACCAAAATCCTAGACAAAAATTGGTGAGATTTAAAAAAAAATTACTAAAATCGTAAAAAAATACTAGAATTCTAAAAAATACTAAAATTTTCTAAAACATTGTAACAAAAAACTAATAATTGTAACCGAAAAATTACTAGAATTATATAAATAAATAAAAGTTCTCTAAAACATTTAAACAAATAACTAAGAATTGTAACTGAAAAATTACTAGAATTCTAAAAAACTACGAATATTCTTTAAAAAATTGCCAAACTCATTTGAAAAAAAAAAAACTAAAATTGAACTTCAAAAATGAAATTCTCTAGAAATCTGAAAAACAAGAACAAAAATTCTTCAAAACATACCAAAGTCTCAAAAATTACTCAAAATTCTCTTTCAGTCACGAGCCTAATTCCGGTGGCTGAACCTCACAGAGTTTTTACACATAGCCACTCTTTTCCAAATTAGCACCAAGCAATTACTAAAGATCTAGATAAAAATTATTGAGGTTTTTTTTAATTACTAGAATTCTAAATAATAACAGAAGTTTTCTAAAACATCGCTAAACTTCTTAAAAAACTAATACTAAATAAAAAACTGCGGATTATTATTGAAAAGTTACTAGAATTCTGATAAATTACTAATATTCTTAAAAAAAATGCCAAACTCATTTGAAAAAAACAACTAAAATTATATTTCAACACCTGAAATTCCCTAAAAATTTCTAGAATTCTAAAAAAACCGAAAATTCTTTAAAAGAACCTAAATTCTAAAAAATTACTCAAAATTCTCTTTCAGCCACAGTATGTATTTGTCCGGTAAGTATTTCGTTCAATTCACAACAGTTCAATAGGACATGCTCGATGCCCGTCGAGTGCATACGCGTTCTTGATTGCCCATCGCGATCCATACATCTCCAATACGGAATAAATACTCTAAATAATGTACACGGGTTTAAATTGAAGAAGGGAAAATAGCTCGAATGCCCGGTACATCGATCAAACGTCACTGGATAAGCGATTTTCCCATAGTTTCTCCCGAACCGGCTAATTATCGGAGCTTATAAGCCGTTACGCGAAAATACCAGTTCATAATGCATACGAGGGTAATCCGTACGAATCAGCATATTGGGCTCGTACCACAAACTCGATGCAAATAGTGGGATCGGGAAATTCGTGCGTCCCACTCCCCTTTGCGAACGCCCGATCGACGACTGGGTAAACGACGGGTTAAAAGACAAATCACGAGCATCGAGGGGTTGGAAAAAAAACGACCCCCTTGTCCGAATGCCGCGTTACTGTCAAGGGAGAAAAAAATAGGAGGAAAATAAAACTTCATTCGTCCATATTCGTGATTTATATTAGCAGAATATTTATCGTGTAATGTATTTCGTGAAGAGCTTTCTCAACCCTTTCAACTCTTTGCTGCGCCGTTCTTTAAATTCATTACTCTGTACCGCGTTTTCGTGCTTACAAAAATACCATGATAATAACAACAACAACAACAACAATAATAATAATAATAATATCAGTGATAATTAAAGAGACGATTACTCCGCTATATATTTACCCAAATAAACCTTAACAAAAAACTACCCCATCTCCTAAATATCACGTTACTGTCAAAGGCGAAACAAAAAATAAAAAACGAAACCTACAATCGTGCCACTACGTGATTTCTATAATTGGAATATTTATCGTTGAATGTATTTCGTAAAGTGCTTTCTCAACCCTTTCATCTCTTTGCTGCGCCGTTTCTTAAATTTGTTATCCCACGCCGTGTTTTTTCACGCTTACGAAAAATACTTTACTGAAAATAATTTTAATGATAATTACCGAGACAATTCCTTCGCTGAATATTTACCCAAACAAACCCTAACAAAAAACTACCCTCTCTCCTAAATGTCACGTTACTGACAGAGGCATAACAAATAGGAGAAAATTAAACCTGGTTCGTCCAAATTCGTGATTTATATTATGAGAATATTTATCATCGAATGTAATTCGTAAAGCTCTTTCTCAACCCTTTAATCCCTTTGCTGGGCCATTCCTTAAATATATTATTCCACACCGTGCTTTCGCGCTTTCAAAGAACACCTTACCAAAAATAATATTAATGACAATTACCGTGAGATTTCCTCCGTTGGATATTTACCCGAACAAAAAAACTACCCCCTCGTTCAAATTCCACGCCACAGTCGGAGGAAAAAACGGGGAAAAATAAATTTCACTGGTGCCAATTCGTGATTTATATCAGCGGAATATTTGACGTAAAATTTCTTTTGCGAAGCACTTTCTCAGTTTTTTCAAATTTACTACCCCGCAACGTGTTTTCGCGCTAACAAAATATACCGCAATGATGGTAACAATGATAATTACAGAGACGATCCATCCATGGCGAATTTATTTCGGAAGTGCTCCAATTAGTGGACTAAATTTTATTGAAGCGATAAAAACGTTACAGGGTCCTATTATACATCGTACGCCACCTGGCGTACGTTAATACGATGTATACTTAATCGGGGAGCGTCGTGCTAGACAGGGTGTTGCGGGACTGGTGCGTTGATAATAGAGAGGGTCACTTTACGGCTTTGAGAGAGAGGGGCTAGCCGCGACGATGAGGAAGCTGTAACGTGCCGAGTTCCTCAATATAACATCCCCTCCGTACTCGTAAAACCATACACAGTCGCACTATAGCGAAATGTAGGAAGGTCGGTTCTTTTTCGCGGTTTACCAACTTCTGGCGTTGAGGGGACTAGGCAGCGAAAATAGGCCGAAAATGGGATAAAATTCAAATGGCATTTGTGGAGAACCGAAACACCATATATACATGTTTTTTTTGCAACGATTTTATTGGACGTTTGGCTATTAAATTCATCGATCGAGATGTCAAAAACATAAGTATTCTCATCACTTTAGACGCTAAAAGGCTATTTTCATGATTTTTTAGAATAGGTTGATATAGATATAGATATTATAGATATTGATATAAAAGTTACTACACTTAATACATACACATTCGAAATACATTTAATCATTCATTTATTTACTTAAGTCACTATTTATAGACGAAAATGATAGTTAAAAAATGTCCTTAAAGGATTGTAGGTCTGCGCTGGTGATGGAATCTCGGAAATGGATCATCCGAAATAAAAAAATCAAACGATTTTAGACTCAGTATATTAATGGCTATAGCGCATATCATGCCATTTATGATACATGCAAAAATAACAAAATGACGGACATTTTTCGGAAAAAAAAGCAAAACAAAAAACTCGTTTTTTCACCGTTTTTGTCAAAAACAAATAAAAAATAGTAGATCTAAACATTTTAGAAACCCTTCATATTCGCTAGAGCTATAGTTGTATAGAATATATGGTTAAACTTTCATAAAGATTGGTTCAGTAGTTTCGAAGATTTTATCAACAAGCCGTCGGGAAACGTTGTTTCGAGAAATACGCGATTAATGGTTTGTTTGGGTGACATAAATCCATAAAAATTATTTTTTATGTATTACGAAAGTGTATTCATTCAGTATAGTAACGTTTATTTCAATATCTATAATATAAATCCATCAAAAAAATCACGAAAATAGAAATAAATTTTCTTGTGGGGATACTTGAAAGATCTTGTTTATAAAGAACGTTCAACTACGCCGGATGATATGCGTGGGAGAATTTAGAATTTAGAAATAGAAATTCTACAAAATCCGTGATGAGGAGATTGCAATAATGCATTGATTCCAATGGCAATCACTTTGAACATCTACTGTCAATAAAGGTAATTTCACACCAAAATAAAGTTCATGTCACTTTTTGATCTTAAATGACCTTGAACGACTTTGACCCCTAAATGTTTTTTATGCAGTTATCGATGCTCTACAAGATAGTTGAAAAAAAATGTACCGTCCCATTTAAAAAAGTGGAGGTGACCTTTACTGTGCGACGGCGCCTCCACTGAGATAAAAAAAATTGTCGCATTTGATGACCCCTTTCTTGCGGTACAACTTTTGTTTCAAACATTTTTTTGTGACGTCGATAATTACAGAGATATTCAAGGTGGCAACAGTTAGTGCCTCACCCTATACATATGAAGTGTATATATGTAAATGCTTCGCCATTTATCAGCATCCATAGAAAATTGTGTGTTAGCCGACACGCAGTAAAATTGCCCATGACACGTACGCGATGCAGGAGGCGCGAAAGACAAGTCACCGATGAGTGTGTACGTATACATTGAATATAGGTAGAAGGTGAGGGTGGTGCAGGGGTGCGGACGTTTAATATTTCAAGGTATTACTGGCACGCAGATTACTCGAGGGGCAAGCTTTTGGTACTGCTTGTGGTTCAGTCGAGAGTCGAAGGAGAGAAAGAGAGAGAGAGAGAGGGAGAGAGAAAGTGAGAGGGAGAGAGAGAGAGAGAGAGAGAGAGAGAGAGAGAGAGAGAGAGAGAGAGAGAGAGAGAGAGAGAGAGAGAGAGAGAGAGAGAGAAGGACAGAGAAAGGAAGCGAGAGGGGCAGGAAAATAGATAGCTGGAGAGAAGGGGCAGATCTATAAACCGAGAAGGGATTGTTACTCGACTCACCCCTTAAGCGAGTGCAGGAGGTGAGTTTGTGCTTCTCTCTGCAATATTAGTATGTTCTCTCTTCTCTCTCTCTCGCTCTCTCTCTCTCTCTCTCTCTCTCTCTCTCTCTCCCTCTCCCTCTCTCTCTCTCTCTCTCTCTCTCTCTCTCTCTCTCTCTCTCTCTCTCTCTCTCTCTCTCTCTCTCTCTCTCCCTCTCTCTCATTCCAGCGTTGGTGTGGTCTCGGCCCTCGAGTGCCAATTGTCGATAAAGCCGAATTACCGGGGGTTAATAATCGAACTCCGGGAAACGGGAGCTGCACATAACGTTGTAGACAGAGTCAGGAAGGGGTAGAAAGAGGAGGGCCGGGCGTGGGGTTTGAGGGTGGCGGTGCTAATAGCTGGCAGTCCCGCGAGGCGTTGCAACCACCATATTATGACTTTCGATACGTGGCTACACACAAACACATACCGTTACGCGTACCCTTCTATATATTTATTGTTAATTCGCCCACTCTGTTTCCGCTCGTCGATTCGCCCTGAATTTCTATTCTTCCCGCAGGCCATACTCTTTTCTCATTTTTTCCACTTGGCGTTCGCCTACTCGTGTTTGTACAAGCAGAGCGCTATCTTCCCTTATCTCGATGAGATCGCTCCGTATAACTCGGAAACTCGAAGTTCTCACCGATGCTTCATATTACTTAAGCCATCCTGTCGACCGGTGTAAAACTCATCGTCCAAAGGGAACGCCCCTTGCGACTGCACCGCTCTTCCGCTAGACGTCTTACCTATTGGCGCGAAAGTATAGACAGCTTCCTGTAGAACAAATTCGAACCAAAATTGGACGCTTTTTGACGAGATTAAATTATCCGAAGCTGCTCACTGACAGCGAACAAATTATTCAGTTTTTCAGATCGTATCTGAGATTAATAGAAAAACATGTTACATAGTAAATATGTCTGAATATTTCGGGATAAACCGCTAACAAGCTGAGAAGCTTGCCTGACCAATTCGAGATTCACTACGGGCCAATAGATTTTCTGACAAATTTCGTCTCTACCACTAGCTATTTATCTATTTTTAATTCATTGATATTATGTTATTAAATTCAATTTTTTAATTAGTTGCTAAATGAACAATATTTTAACTATTCATTAAAATAAATAATATTTTAATTATTTATTAAAATAAACAATTATTTAATTATCTATTTTCTCAGATCGTATCCGAGTTTGACGGGAAAAAGTTGTTTGGTAAATGTGTCTTAAGTATTTGGGATTTACCACTAGCTAGAAAGCTTGTCTGACTAATTCGAGATACACCAATGCCTAAAACCTTGTCTGACCAACTCGGATTTTTCCACTAGCGAGACGCTTGTCTGATTATATCGGGGTTTACTACTTGTTAGGAAGGTTGTCTGACCAAATCGGGGGTTGCTCCTTGCTCTGAATGTCGGTCTTACCAAGTCGGGTTTAAACGTTAGCTACAAAGCTTGGCTGGCCCAGTTGGGATTTACCACTTGCTCTAGGAGCTTGACGAAGTGAGGTGAGGTGTCTCACAATCAGCTGATTTATCAGAAGATCGGAGTTCTGATGTTTTCAGGCCGCTGAAAGGCAACCCTTTTCAATTCTTCATATTCTTCGGTCGATACATGCTGGCAAAATTACTGAAATATATTTTCAGAATCCTCTCTAGAAGTCCACGACAGAACTTACGGAGAATACTTTGAACAATAATACCGAAAAAATGGAATAAAATGAAAGACAAATTTTCGCTGCAGCGTCTGTAGTCCAATAATCAGATGACTGACTTTATGTGAAATTCCCCATATACGAATATACATACGTACACACACACACAGCCGCATACATACGCGGTTCATTTCAGTAGCATATAAACGTGTGTGGTTTGGAGACTGCGTGTGCAGCAGACCGGCCATCCCAACGTGCACTTCATTAGTTTAATTAATTTAGCCCAAGTACTTTTCTCCTCTCCTCAACTTTGGCATCATCGTCGTCGTCTTCGTCGTCGTAGTCGTCGTCGTCTGGCTTCGCCTGGCTCCGAGGTACGTTTCACGGAGATGCACGGGACTTTCGTTTGTAAAATATCTTGTCGAGGACTCGCAAAATTGTCACAGGCTTGTGCTTTCAAACGAACGTTTTTCGATACTGGGCGTTTCGGCATGTACGTGTATATCTGTTCGATACGATTTTACCATTAGTGTACTGATAGAACCGTATCAAAAGAGTACGAAGGTACCATCATCCTCATCAGCGCTCCTTTCCTGCTGCCCCCACCCTCCACCGCCGCTTCCATTAGGGATATTGAATTCGTCGTGCAGCCGTGACTTTTTTCTACCAATAACGAAAGGTGGTCTACTCCTCCTGACTTCGTAAAAATTCTGCGACAACCGCGAGCTAAACGGTGCAAAGAAAACGCCGCCATCTATCAGTTTTAAAAGCTCGTGCCGGAATCGGCTGGTATATTTGGCTTCGAAAATTGAATAACTCTTAGCTCAACTTTCCACCTACAGCAACTAAGTCCCATCTACCTCGACCGTGAACAGAAATTGCTCGCTTTTCCCCGTCGCACTTTGTCTGATCAAATGGCGAAAAATAAACTCTTGAGGAAGAGAGGGAAGGGATTTTCCGGAGAGGAGGATGAAAGCGAAAAAAATCTGGGGTGGTTGTCAATGAGAAAATTCGAATTTTGTTAATATTTACTTGTATTGAGTCGAGTGTTCGTATCGCGAGTACTGTGAATACCTCGGGCTGCATTTAATCATTTTCCGATATTGTACAACCCGCAGCCCGATGTAAAATGATGGAAAAGTCGTTTCGTTGAATACTCGAGTGTCGTTGTTGGATGTGGAGCGTATCTCGCATTTTTCCCGGAACTGCTAAGGGGTTACTTGAGTTTGAAAAATTCAAAAAATTCATTTTTAAATTTTATTATTAAATAGATGTTGTTTGTTAAATAGATTTATTCTATTTAGTTAAATTCTATTAAACAAATTCAAATGCTAAATGTTAAATTCTATTTAACAAAATAGTTTTATTGTTAAATAGAATTTTATTATCAAATATAATATGTCTAGAATATTCTCCCAAAGTTTTAAGTCGATCGGAGCAAAGTTCTAGGAGAAAGAGAGAGAGAGAGAGAGAGAGAGAGAGAGAGAGAGAGAGAGAGAGAGAGAGAGAGAGAGAGAGAGAGAGAGAGAGAGAGCTTTTGGGAATTTCCCCCGTTGGGAAAGACCGGCCGGGAGCGACGCAGGTATATCGCATTTTTCTCAAAAAACTACTTTTGAAGTCGGTAGAAACGATTTCTCAAAAGCTAATGCACCTATATTATTGAAATTTTGCACACTTCTTTGAAATAGCATAGACTAGTGATTGAATGAAGGTTTTTTTCGATTACAACTAATTTTACAAAGCTATACGTAGTGTAAATTGTACAAAAAATTCAATTATTTTTCATACAAGTGTGCCGAAAATTCAAATTCCAATTTTTTTTAAGTCCTCCGTTCAATCACGAGCTATACTTATATATCAGAAAAAAATTGATTTTTCAATTTGCGATAAAGCTATCATGAGTTATCCTGACCATGACAAGGACACTTTTTGAGGGGTCTCTGGAGACCAGGTCCCACCAGCTGAAATTTTCAAATTTTAGGATGAAAATTTTGATAAATGTCGTTGAAATGTTGCTCTTTTATGTGCTTAACATTTTGAACAAAATAATTTATATATATCATATTTTTTAAATATGGCTTTTTTTGGCTTCGAAACCCACGTAACTCCTTAACGCCTTAGGCCACAGTAACGGGTATAAAATCATGGACGAATTTAACAATTTTTTTTCGTATGAAAAAGTAATTCACTTATAAAATGAATTACACATCTATTTAGTATGCATATCAAGCTGTTAGAAAATATATATTTTTTTCGATGTACAAAATGGCCGACTACTAATATTTTCTTTTGATATCTTTTTTTTGGCGCTCCGCGGCGTGACATTCAGCATCCACAATTTTTTACCTAGAACAAAAAACAAGAATTCTCGCCAATCTACATTAGAATACCTAGAGAAGTACGTAAGGAATTTCAAAAACATTGTTTTATTAAGAAGTTGTAAATATTAGAACTTAAAAAATGAATTTTCAGTGAAAAATTTCGTTATAACTGCTTATAAAATGAAAAGTTTTCGATTAATCAGAAATTTCGTACGTACTTCTCTGCGAAATGCAATTAGGAACATACCTTTTAAATTTGAAGTAAATCGAGTGAAAATTCTTGAAGTTATTTGTCACGCCAATTGTGAAAAGCTGTTGCGAGAAGTTTCGAGTAGTGGGCCATTTTGTACATCGAAACAAAAATATATTTTTTAAAAGCTTGATACTCACAATGAATAGATGTGTAATTAATTTTATGAGTGAGTCACTCTTTCGTACGAAAAAAAAGTTGTTAAATTCGCACATGATTTTATACCCGTTACTGTGGCCTAAGGTCTTAAGTGCAGCAACACGTCGAGTCACAGTTGTCACCGCTCTGGATCTTCGTATGAGCCGCCGAAGGTACAGCAAAATTTCAACCCTCCTCAGTGCCGGCTTCCCCTCGACGAGGACCAGTATTCCTGTTTAAACGTCGGGAGAATCTCGCGAGGGTGCAATTTAGCGAGAGAAGAGAAACCCCGAAAGCTAATCGAGCCGTCGTCGGCTTCGTTAGGGAAAAGGGACGAGACAAGGGGAAGAAGGAGGACACCTCACACCAACCATTTTCAATTAATTTTCTCCGACGCCGCGACGTGCGAACGACTAGTATATGAATCTTGGACGCAAAGCTTACCCTGCGGTGTCGTTACAGCCAAAAGCGTGTAAATATCATTGCGGCCGTTAGTCGTCATCATTAGCTAACTGGCAGCGAGCTCACTAATTATTTATTATGTTAGATCGTATTATCGTTCCACAAAAAGGATTATTTAAGCACGTAACCAACACGGAATGTTTCCACTAGAATTACAGTGAGTCTGACTGAATCGAGATTTTCCACTTGCTGTAATGTGTCTGACAATTTCGGAACTTCTCCACTAGTTTTGGGGTTCTTGTACGACTTCGAGATTTGGAGGATTGGAGATTTGAAGACAAGATTTGGAGTTGTCTGGGCAGCTCAAGATTTTCCTCTAGATACAAAAGTTGTCTCACCAAAGTAGGATTTTTCACTTGTTCTGAAATCTGCCTCATCATTTTCTGCTGAAGTTTGCAATTCAACCTTTTATCGCTCCTACAATGATTATTATAGTTCTGAAACCCATTCTGACTATCAAGTAACATTACTCAAGTGTCCACTTTTGATTTGGTCGAAACTCATATATGTGATGGAGCATTGAAAAATATTAGACACGTATATTTTTTTTATCTGGGGAAATACGACCCCTCCAATAAAGGCGTGTCGAGGGGTGCTCTTGCAGTTTCACCGATCTAGATGAAACAAATACCCAAAATATTCTAATATAAAGCGATAAAAAATTCACTACAAAAGTATTGAAAAAAAAATTAAATTAAGGGGGGACACCCCTTGTAAGGGATGCCCCCCCAACCCTTAAGGGGCGATTCTACTGTGGCGACTAAAGAAAATAAGCTATTTTTAATACATATATTTTTTATTAACTGCTGTACGGATCGGTGCAAACTTTGTTCTCGCTTAAAGGTACCCTCTTTAAGAGTTAAAAACAATTTTTTTGTTGGTTCTGAATGTATATTTATTTGACGATTCGTTTATTTAATAATAATCGTATACAGACATAAAAAAGTATGTTGCTGGCGTTGATGATTTGCGCGCTTCGGGTAATCGAAAAGAAAAAATTCAAAAAGGTTCTTGATCTGTACGAGTGTCGCTATCGCCCCAACCAGAATTATTATTTTATAGTGCAATAAGTGTTTTTAAAAAACACTTCTTTTTCGTCATAATTCGGGCTAAAGTATAAGCTGGAATTAATATTTTTTAATAATCCTGCTTCGGATCGCCCGGACTAGAATTATTATTTTACAGTGCAAAATAACAAAATGCCGTTCGTCTTTTGCAAAAGTGTTCGAAAAACACTTCTTTTTCGTCATAATTGGAGCGAAAGTATAAGTTGGAATTAGTATTTTTTAATAATCCTGGTTCGGATCGCCCGACTGCTGTCGCAGCCAAACATATGTTGAATATGCAGTAAAAATTTAAGCCCAATTGGATAAGCTGTTTTTCCGAAATCACCAACGTCAGGTGGAAAAAGTCGTTTCGAGAAAAACAGGTTTACAATTTACTATACTATAATATACAATACCAACCGGTAGAGCGTCCTTTTACACATACAGTGAAAAGAACGACTTCTTCTATACAATAAATGTGAAGAAGATACGTCTATATACGTATACTTGGATATAAATTTAAAACGGTTGTTTTCAACAGCTGCCAGCGACACGTAGCGGGCAGCCGTACTTGAGCGCGCGCACCGAGCGCTTCTACTTTAAAGCGCTGTACTGAGACGACAAAGTGGAATTCTTCTTTACCAGCAGTTGGATATCAATTCTATGATGGAATAGAGATGAAAAATGGCAAAAATAAAAATTCTATTTTTTCACGTCGGCACAGTAGGATACCCTTAAAAAAAATACGTCTCTAACAGTTTTCAATTCTTTATCACATATATGAGTTTCAACAAAATCGAAGGCGGACACGTGAGTGACGGTCCATATAAGCAGTCAAAACATTTGGAAGGGTGTAAGGGCAATGTCAAATGAAAAGTGTAGGACAGCACGATGGGTTTGTCAGAGTCTACATATAAAGAATTCGTAATATATAAATAAATAAATGAATAAATAAATATAACTCTCGAAACGTCCAATTTTCATTTCGTTCTATGGCATGCGAGTTATCATTTCTCGTTGATGTTATTGCCACAGCTGAAAGAAGTTTAAAGAAAAGGCGAAAGGTGGAAGTGAACGTGTCGAATGATAAAACTGAAATTCTCACGGAATAATACCGCATAAATTATCTTATTATTCCATTGGCGTATGATTTTTGCAGTATCCTCAGGCGAACACGTCTAAAGTTTATGTTTCCAATGGTCCCTCCAGCAGGCTCGTTCGTGTACGCTGGTGGATCGCAATGGGGTCCCTCTCAGGTCTCGGATTCCCGCAGCTGAATATTACAAATGCTACGTGAGCGATATAACGATATGCCGCAACGGTTACCATATCCTCTTGTTGTTGCCATTGCGCTCTTCGTGGCAGCCCATGCCGGGTAGAAGGGTAAAATCGTTGTTGCGAGGGAGTAGGGGCGGGAGAAGTTTCTTGTTTCATAAATATTTATAGGGAGGGCTGGACGAGTACAGGACGAAGGGCCTCAGGGTTCGATGTGTTTGCCCTGTCGTATCTCTCTCTCAATTTTCCACAAAATACCAAGCGCCGTCCCGGTGAAAAATCTTTTTCTTTTTTCTTCTAATAGACAACGTCCTGCTGTAACGGTAAATTAGTTTCAAGGCAAGGAAAACTCATGTCGACGATGGCAAATGCGGTGTATTTGTTTCAGGTCGATTTCGGGGTATAAGAACAATAAGGGCCAACACACTTGATGTTGTAACGTCAGGCAGAAAGTTGCGTTTAGCGTGTATACTTTTTTACAAATTTTATGACGCAGAGAACATTGGGATTTAGCGTTGGTGGTCATCAAGATCCGATGGAAAAGTGCTGCTTGCCGTTTCTATAGGAACTGGAAATCCAGGTTCAAGAGTTTAAGGATTAAAAGTTTTCCTCAACGATGGAGTAAGCTACCTTTTCGTTGGGAGGTTCTCTCGCAGCGTAGGGAATGAGACGATGAAGGCTCAAAAGAGAGAGCGAGGGAGGCAGAGGGTGGAAGCAGGAGCAAGACGTACTAAGACCCGGAACGTAAACCCTACCGAGCACATAGAAAACGGATATCCTTTGGAGTACCAAAGTACATCAAATCTGCGCGAGTCTCATATCTGAAAGGTAGATTCGAATGCTACCAGAAACTCCGAGGCTACTGGAGAATTTTCAGGTAGTTATAATCCAAAGCTTCATTGCTTGAAGTTCGTTAGATCCATACGTGAGTTATGGGGTATGCAAATAAGTACCTGCCTTTTTTGTTGTAAAGTTGAACATTATTATAGTCCACGAAAGATTTTGATCAGTAAAATAAATTCCTCCATTTTCGAAGTTGCGAAGAGTGATGGAGGGTCATCGATGCAAATTGGAGAGATGGAGAAAATCTGAATTGACGCGATTCAATCACCTAAATCGATGAAATATTACCAATTAAAATATTTCTTTCACTGTTATACATGAATATTGAAGTTTAAGAAACAAGCAATGAAATAATTCTTGGATCTAATTGATCCGGTACTCTAATTGTCATTGGGAACAAAACTGGCAGAAGATCGTGCTTTCAACTTTTATCCAACGCTGTTCAATGTACCGAGAAAGCAACTCGAAGCTACCTCTGCCGCGCAATCCCCTAAGGGCTCTCCGCAATATCAACCCTGGTTGGACAGGGTGGAAGTTCCTTTCCAGCAGTACTGCTTTATCGACAATCGGGAAGCTCTGCGCTGGAGACCCTGAAAATTCCTGGCTTACCAGCGTTGTAGATTTGCAATTTCCATCTTTATCCAAAGTGATGTTCGGACATCAGCTGAAGTTGACATCATGATCGCCATTGGTGATGTCTCTTTAACATCCAAGGGTACGTCGCTTCTCTGCCAAGGCTTGTTCCTTCTTTCCTGACAATCGGCAGGTCCGGTCATCACCAGGCACCCTGGAAATGAACGAGACTCCGGATTTTCTGTGAGATTTGCAGAGCAGCAAGAAAGAATTGGAAAAGTTGGAACGTTGCCCATTTTTTCGTCAGATCACGAAGATCTTACCATCATCCGATCTACAGAATTCTGGAACTTCGAGTATCCAACCAGATGATGGCAAAATCTCCAAACGGGGGAGTAAAACGAAGTACTTTTCGTACATTGCAAATTATGAGGAAGGCAAGAATACACAATCTGTAATCTCGATGGAGAACCAAAGACTTTTGCTTTCGTAAACACCAGAGCCAACTCGAACAAACCCGATCAATGTGCTCTTCCATCATCACGGTATTTCCATATACCCATAATCCTTCCAGTTTAGCTGAAGAGTCGACACTCAGTGTTTCCTGAAGGGTTTAGTTCCGAAGGATAAAACCCTCCCTCCAACATTGTCGTGGAAAGCTCTACACGTACAAGGAACCACCTTACAATGAAGTTTCCGTGCTGGCTCTTCTCTCTTAACGGACGTGTTTGCAACGAGAACGTGCCTAGGTGCTTACCCCGGGACTTACCAAAATCTCGATTGCGGAATAATAAGACAGAGCTCAAACGGTTTACGCTGCCTTTGTTTTCGAAGAGTCATAATCGATCGATGGAAACCCTGCTGGAGTTGCAATTGGGTTCCATAGGATTGACCAATTCCAAAATTACTTTCCAAGGACATCCTAAAACGCTTCATTCCAATCCGGCTGTCTTCCAATTTGCAACAGCTGCATTGTTCCACCCAATAGTTCAAGCATTCAACGGACCATTGCGACCGTTGATGGGACTTGCCTAGGAAGAACTGAAAAAAGCGCAAAACGCTCTCAAAGTCGCATCAGCGGGCGATCCTCTCGGGTCATAAAAGGTTGGACGGATATTCTCACACTCCTTATCGCTTAGGGGACCTAAAAATCCGCGCTGAAGTCAAAACAATGGAAAATCCGGATAGTTGGAAGTTCGCTGTTCTCTGGCTTTTTCCAGTGTTGTGGCTGGCCAACTTTATCGTTGGCAAGCGTCGTTAAGATTGGAGCTCTTCCTTACCTCGATGCCTTTTATAGAGGCATTGAGGTTGAGGCACGTATACATACGTATACGTGGATGGTTGTACTTCGAGCAGCCAAGCACCGTCGCTCGGGGCTTCCGCATGGATGATAATCTGAAGAACTGCGAAGAATCTGGAAGGAAGTTGAATTCTTTCGTGACCGCGGGGAAGAAGTGGAGGCAGAGAAGAGAAAGGAAGAGCAAGCTCCAAAGGAATGGAGACCGCACCGTCTCAGCGTTCCGGCTCCGGGGAGTCCTTTTATTGAGGGTGATAAACATTTTTATGGACCCCGCGCGAATTACTAGTTTTTTTACCCTCCCCAGCAGTTTCACCACTAGCACGCCGAATCTGACAGCTCGTGGTTGCGATCCTTTTCTTTCTCTTTTCTTTCTCTTCGCAATCCTGGACGAACAGTCACATGTAAGCTACTTTACGTCCAGCGCTTTCGTCCTGTCCCAAAGTTTTCACACACAGACAGTAAAGGGAAGAAAACGATACCAACCGGACTGTCATCTCGCTGTCCGTTCCTATTCTTGGCGCGTGTAAAACTCCGAGACTTTTCTCACTTGTCCTTTGCCCCAACGGCGCGACACGTTCATACTCTTATCTCGATTCGAGACGAGGATGAAGGCTGATTGCTACAAATCTTCCAAAGTGCTGTTTCTTTTTGCCAAGTCCCGTTTGAAATATCATACGATACGTTTCCACCATTCATCAATCTTTCATAGGTCGCAATGGTGGAAAGCATCCCTCCCTCCCTCCCCCTCTCTTTCTCTCTCTTGCTCTCTCTCCCACAGTGACATATCACTCGGGATATCTTTGCATATCGATATCCATTCGCGTATGAAGACGGATGAGCCGAGAGTATAAGACGAGGATGAAATACAGAGAAGCGCGAGAGGCTGGGAGTGATATTGACGTGGACGCCTGGAATAGGCATTGCAAGGTAGAGGGAAGTGACGTTGCCAGCGAATCGGAATAGGAGAGCGAGTAGAGAGAGAGAGAGAGAGAAGAAAGCAAACCAACCCGGAGACGTCTGCGTCTTTCCTTTGTAGGTTCCTTGAAGGCATTACCATCGCCGGCATAGCCACACCACGGATCCTGCGAAGCGAGATATTCGTCTTGTATGAGGTGACTATCCAAATTGAGACTCGATCGATTCGATATCCCCGGCTGTGCCACCGAATCACCTATATATGTACACAGCCGTGCAACTCTCTCTCCATCTTCATTCTTGCTTTGGCATCTTCGGCGTCGTTTTCGTCGTTGCTTCCGAGATCCTAATAAAATTTCACCCTTGCCTATTCCAACGACGACTGCCTTCGGTGTGCACAAACGAAAGCTTCGCAGGGTTTCGTCTGATTCTCTTCCTTTCTTACTTTCTCTCTCTCTCTCTCTCTCTCTCTCTCTCTCTCTCTCTCTCTCTCTCTCTCTCTCTTTTCTCCCACCATCACCTCAAACGCATATCGCACGCTAAATGCGTGGATTGTTTTTTGAGCATCGGGCTAGGTCATTATAGGGATGGGTGACGGCTCAGGCTTGTGGCTTGACTACTAGTGAGTGGCGCATTAAGTAAGTTTTCTGTGGTAAGATCTGGAAACAGTGGAAATATGGGTGTCTGTGCCATTGCAGGTTTTCCTGTTTCCCTGTGGCCTCCTGTAGCAATGCGATATGGCGATGCGTTTGGAAAAAATGGCTGCGGGCAAACATGTTTCCCAGGAACCGGAAATGGTAAAGTGACGGGCGTGGGGTGAAAGTAAAACGGGGGTCTTAAATCCTTATCGGGCAATATGCCTAGTTGGGACAGTCGAAAACAGCTCCTATTTGGGATTTTCTTTATAGAAAATCGTGATGATGACCGAAGGATACTTTGTAATTGTTTTGTGTAAAAATATTTAAACATCATCGATTTCCCGCCGAGCAATGCCCTCTGAACCAAGTTATCTAATATTTAAAAAATCAACAGGTATTGCTATATGGGTTGATCCTATGATTGATCGAAGGAATATCAAACTTGGAAAATGGGGCGTGTCCAGAGTGAGAATCTTTATTTTTGCGAACAAAATGGGTATTTTTTGTTCATCGAATCGAAGTATACATCGGAAAAAGATTCTTTGGTCATATACACTATTTGTATATCGAAAGAAAGTCCAAGGAATCTCAGAAAGATCGATGCAGTTTTTAGGCTAGGTTTTTGCTTAAAGTCTTTCAAAACGTACTTTCGAGATTTTTTTTTAAATCTGTCAATTTTGATCTGATGACCTTGACATTTTCAGGGAACATTAATCGGATGATATGCTGTCCAAATATATTGGTGTGAAAAAAGTGATTTTTCGACTTTCACAACTAGGCATACCCCTTAAGGGCGTAAGGGCATCAGGTCAACATAATCTAACAAATTTTCGAACGGATTTTTCCCATAGATGGTTTAAGTTACAAAAAAAAAAAATCCTTCAGGTGCTGTAGAATTAATTGACGCAGAGCTCGACAATGTTCTTTTGTCCTCAATGTCATCAGTCTCTGAGAAATATTTACCGAAAAAAGTTCGAAAATTTCACCGACGTTTAACGCATCCAGACGTAACGTGGTACAGCCTCGCCTTGAGGGATCATATCATTTTCGTAAATTCTTTCTCAAGTCCAGGCAAGGCGCCACCCTTCACAGCAAAACCCCCAAACTTTTATCGAGCCTAACAGATACGAAATAACACGGAAACATGGCATTGTCATGAGCAACATTCCGTCCGGTATTTTCATGCCGGTGAGCCAAAGCCGCGAGTTATATAATAGACGCCGAGGATCGGGAATTAGGGTGATAGGCGCCCCGTAGATGCAGTTATGCGTTCGAGCAGAAATGGTGCGCGCACGTATGCGGGCATAATACAAAGCGTTGTTGGAAAGCTCATATATCCGTTCAACAAACCCAGAGGGAGTCGTACGTAGGGAGGCTGAGTACAGGTAGGAAACGGGCGATGGTTGCGAGTTTGGAGTTGGTATCGTAGCTTCAGAAGCCACGGAGGTTATCGTCATTACGCCGCACAGGACTATGTTTCTCGTCCTCCTTTTCGAAATTCCTTCCTTTCTCCCTCCCTCGCTCTCTCGCGCTCTCCCCCTCCCGCCCCTGCTTCCTCATCCTCCCTCACCTCACTCGCTCACTATACATCTGTATGGCTGCCTTTCTCTTTCAGTTGAGCTGCGATAAAGCGGGCTGGAATTCTCAATCCGATTCCATTGGCCTGTGCATACACAGCATATATGCTCACAGCTGACAGGACATGCGGGAGAGAGAAATAGTTGGACTTAAAGCTGACCCCTTCAGGTTTTATTCGGGAAATGCATAAGTTAGCAGGGTGCGTTTCTGGTTTTGTGAGCTTCCAAGGAAGACGGTGATCATGGATATGTGGCATGCCTGAGAGAGAGAGAGAGAGAGAGAGAGAGAGAGAGAGAGAGAGAGAGAGAGAGAGAGAGAGAGAGAGGGAGAGAGAGAGAGAGAGAGCTCTTGAGCCGAGACACGAAAGTGCATCACGAGGGCTGCTCCGGACGTTGAGAGGGTGACGTCTCCTCGTGCCTTAACGGGGGTGATATCTTTAGACGTGCAAAAAATTGCTGATTTTCATGATTTTCTTTTAAAGGGTCTTTAGACACTAAGGAATGCACTTTAGACACTAAGGAATGCTATTTTCATGATTTTTTTTGTAGGTTTATATTATAGATATCGATATAAAATTTGTTACACTTAATAAATACACTTTCGAAATGCATAAAAAATTTTTTTATGTATTTATGTAACCCAAACAAACTTCAACCGCGTTTTTCTCGAAACTACCTTTTTTGATGGCTTGTTGATAAAATCTTCGAAACTACTGAACCGATTCTTATGAAATTTTAACCACATATTTTTTATAACTATATCTATAGCGCGTATCAAGGATTTTTTAGACTTTTGATATTTACTTTTCTTTTGCCGAAAACGGTGAAAAAACGTTTTTTTTTTGTTTTTTTATGTTTATTTTTTCGAACAATGTCCGCCATTTTGTTATTTTTGCATATATAAGAAATCGTATGATATGGGCTATAACTATTAACATACTGAATCTAAAATCGTTGGATTTTTTGTTTCGGATGACCCATCTCCGCGATTTCGTCAACAGCGCAGACCTACAATTTTGTAGGGCATTTTCTTAACTACCATTTTCGTATATAAATGCTGAGTTAGATAAATAATTAAAAAAAAATTCATTTCAAAAGTGTATTAATTAAGTGTAACAATTTTTATATCAATATCTATAGTATGAACCTATCAAAAAGTGCATAAAAATAGCCCTTTTTAAAGTCTAAAGTGAGAAGACCCCTTAAGGAAAGAATGTTCATTATTTTTAAGGCTCAGGTTATGTTTTATTTCTTCTTTTGGCTGTTACATGGTATTTTTTTTATTAATCTTCAAAAATGTCGGAGGTATGTCATGGCCTTCTAAACGGGTTGCGGCGGATGGTGTCAGACGGCGTGACGAGCAGCATCAGCGGGATTAATCTGAACAAAACACCAGTAAAGATTTTTCGTTCATTAACACACTCATGCCCAGAATATGAACACAGAAAAAGTGGAAAATTTCGAAAAACGATAAAATAGCACGCTTTGAAAAACAAAGATTAAATTTTCCGAAAAAAAAGGTTTCATTCTGTAATCAAAAAATACTTTTTTTACTTCCAAAAATATGTAGGTTCATGTTTTGGGCAAGAAGGTTAGAAAGATTTATACCGAATTTCATGAGAATCGGTCGATTACTTTTTTAGCTATACGTCACACCAGTTTTGATAATGAAGAATACCATGTAACAGCCAAAAGTAGCAATAAAGCATAGCCTACGTCTAAAAAATAGTGACGAAATCGTTCCGTAAGGGGCCAGTCCACTTCGGAGCCACGAAAAAAGGCTATTTTCGCGATTTTTTTTTTTGGATTTTATAAAAGATATATATACAAAAGTTGTTGGGCTTGATAAATAAAGTCTTAAAATACATTTCAAAAAAGTGTTCAATTCATTTTTATTTATTATTAAGTACAAAAACTATAGTTTAACGTCACGCCTCAAAAATAGGTGGGCTAGGTAGCTCCATCACAATTCGGCATTGGCTTGTCTGAAACAAAAAAAATCAAATTCCATTAGATTCAGTATGACACCAGCTACAAAATGACTCGGATATAAGGTTTCATTCAAAAATAAAAAAAAGGTAGATGAAAAGCGAAAAAAGTATTAAAAAAACGCGATCTTGTTGCGAATCATGTTTACAATATGTGGTTCAAATTTCAAGAGAATCGATTCATTGGTTTTAGAGACACGATGGAGCTAGATTTTGAAAACGTTGTTTCGAGCAAAACGCGTTTGAGGTTTATACTATGAAAAACTCTTACCTAAACTCAATCGGCAATTCCTGCACCGTACAAAATCCTTTCTGATTGCTCATCGTCGTCGAACTCTTCGAGTGAAATTTTCAAATTGAAAATTTGAAATTTTCAAAGTCGACCGGCCCCTTAATAAAAATCACCAACAAGATTTTATGCCTTGAGGCACTATCCCAACTTCGTACGACCCTCTCTCCCAATCCACGTGTGTCGTCTTGTACCACCCTCGACACTAATTTTTTCCGTACACGAGTGGAATGGAGCTTCCGGCGTTTCTCGATAATGATTATCGCGTCACGGGGACTCGACTATCGGGCGACTGTCTGGAGGTTTGTAGACGCGACAAGGGCCCTTTTCCCGGAAGCAAAGCCCGGGAGATAATGACGCACTCGGGAATGCACCCTCGGTTCATTCTGCCCTCGTCTCCGCTGTGCTCCTGCCGGTCTTGGGAGAAGCGGGTCCGTCCGGATCGTCCATAAGGGTGATATCGTGTACACGATGATATCGGGAGACTGGGACGAGTGGTACGAGCTATGATGAGAAATCTTGATGTCGTGGAAAGTTCACGAAAATGGAGCTGTGGCTTGGATACCACTAACGAATGGATAGCACAGCCCGTTTGATGATAATATTTGTGGGGCCTGGAGGATTGGGATAGTCGAAGATTAATCGTGCACGAAGGATGAAACGTGCGGGCTTATGGATTGGGGTAAATATTCGTGCGAATGACCGTCGGTGGATGGATGTTGCCGAAGGAAAATGGATAGAAAGCAGAGTTGGAAAAGAAGCTGGCTATGCGCATGGCCAGCTTCTTAAACTTCGTAAGATGGATCTTAAGGGGCTGTACCAGTGTGAACGATGAAAATTTGTGCGATTTTCGGGAATTTTTTCGAAGAAAAGTATTCAATTAAATGTTTTGGAAAATGAAGAATATATTTGGCTATATTTGACCTATATTACATAATTTTTTCACAGGAAAATATTTAGATCCAAGCGACTTATGCGCTGTCTTAGGAGGCGCCAAACAAAAAGCTCCTCCACTGCTCACATCATTCCGGGCGATTGAGAAGGTGAAACCAAAAAAAAAAAAAAACGTTAAACTGGAAGGTATTTACTGTACAATGATGTAGGATTTTCGAAAAATATCGAAATCTAGCAAAATGGCGTAGTTATGAAAAAAATTTCTTGCCTATAGAATGGTCGTTTTCTTCAATGCCAAATCGTCAATTTTCATCTAATCAAAAATATCCTACGTCATTGTAGAGTAAATATATTCAAGAGTACTCAGTTCAAATTTCACGTCAATCGGATAATTCTCTTTGAGTTACGATGTCAGCAAATTTGAAAAATCTCATTTCGAGAAAAACCCGTTTAAAGATTTAAAACTATCGATTTATACCTACGAGCGGTTGCTCTTTAGACGGCTGCTATTCGGGGAGTATTAGAGATACGGCCTTGAAATTTTTACACGATATTCTTGAAAGTATAAACTGTCAAAAAAGGCAAAAATCGATGTTTTGAAAGTGTCACACTGGTATAGCCCCTTAAGCCTAGCCACTAACCAGTGTGTGCGAGGTCAGTGCTCCCGTTGGCGTTTGGAGGGGGGCGGTGGGTAAATGAGTGTGAAAGTGTCAACGTTGGCGGAAGCACGCATCTCGAGTGAGAAAGCAATATCGATTTTTTGACAAAACGATGTCATTTTTGGTCAAGTTTAACATCGTTTCCGTTTATTTTAGTTACTGATATTGATTAGAGACAGGTAGGTAAACACAATGAAAATACTAATTATTACTATAATAAGAGCGGTTTGTCAGACATTTTCAAGGTTAATGCGTGATTTTTCGTTAAGTCGTTTACCGTCTAATGGGGCAAGATGAATACAACCTATAGCAAACCCGGAATATTTTACAACGTACCAGTATTTACGTTAGAACGGGTGAAATGAAACTAGTAAAGCATTTGGTTCCTCTGCATGTGGTGTTTTTACCAGGGGGAAGAAAAATAACTTGCAAATTATCAAATTGATATGGGAGTAAGATTATTCGGACTGATCCTGCAGAACTTAGACGATTGGCTTATCAAATTCATGTTATTGAGAATGAAACCAATTTTATATGCCAAAGATGCCAATAGTTCGTGTCCGATCATTATCTCAACGCTGTTTCATTTTGCCCCGCACACGGGGTAAAATTGACAAAATAAAGGGTTAATTAAAAATATATAGGCTGAGGCTCCAGATAGCGGCTAATTTCACGCGGTTCACGCTGTATAACGCCCCAAACACACAAATCCAAACAAATCAACGCAGAAAACAAACTCAAACGCAAACACACCAACCCAAACCAAACAAACCCATACAAGTTAACCCAAATGCAAACAAATCACCCCAAAAAACAAACCCAAATCCAAACAACACAAACATAAATAAGCCAACCCAAAAAACCCAAACCCAAACCAAACAAACGCAAACAACCACATCCAAACCTAAACACCACGAGACCAAACAATCCAACCCAAACGCAAACAACCCAAACCCAAATAACCAAAACCCAAACAAAACCAACCAACCCAAACCGAATGAACCCAAACACGACTGACCAACCGAAACCCAAACGCAACGAACCAATCCAAGCCCAAACAAAATTATAATGATTTTCTTCGGATGACTACGTGTCAATTATTCTTCCAGATAGTTTGTTTAACATTTTAACACATTCTGTCCGGACAATTTATGTATGTTATTCGTCCGTATACTAGCTTACACGAATCACAATAATATGCACGTCTACTGGAAATACGGCGTGAACTGAGCCGCTATCAGGACGAATAACATAGGCTTATTTATCCGATAACCGGACGGGGAAATACTCCGAAATATATATTGTATGGTACAAATCAGAAAGACTGATTTTTTTGCTTCTAAAATGAAAAGATCAATAAATGTTTATTAGTTTGAAAAATAATTCATTTTGACTGACTCATATGTGTATTGTTTTATATGAACATAACTTACCGTTATCATCTTGCCCCGACTACCCCTATTATTGATACTTTTGTTTCAATGGGTCGATCTTCAATATTTTTCCGATAAGAATTATTGAAATGACGATGTCGGGATATTACACACAATTAAGACACAGTCTAGCCAGGCTTCACTATTTTTTTTATTGAAAAATGTTGGTAAACAAAGAATTTATTATTACTAAAGTGCCGTCTTTGTTGAATGGCCAATCGGTGTGGGTAGTACCGGAAACTAGGCTTTCCTAAAAGGAAAAATGAAAAATGCCGTTTTAGTACAATGGTCAGTTCGTATGACCGGTCCCTTTATTTAAATCTTGAAAATTACGAGAATGGCAAACTGTAAAAGAAAAGGTCAGTTTTTAATTTAAAAAAAAAACAACTTCAATCAATAGTTACTGACAAATGGATGAAAATATGGGAAAACCGTCCGGTCATACGGTAGAAAATTTTGTAAACTATGCTCTGTCCGAATTTGAGGTGAATCGGATGAATAGATTTTGAGATACTTAACCATTGCATTATAAGTTATACATAGATCTGACGCTTCACAGAAATCGTCATAAGTCGGTCAATTTTCGGAATTGCAACAAAATCTTTGTTGCAAATTGAAGTGAAGGCGGGACATCACTCCGCCGCGTCGAATAAATCGATTTTTCTGCTAAAGAAAATATACATATTCAAGAATATGTGAAAAAAATTCAAGTTAAACTGAGCGTTATTGATTGACTGTTGAAAACCGGTCAATTTGCAATTTTGAAACATCAAAATTTCTGTCATTACTTTAGCTATCGTTGCACGTAGCCGTTTTTTTTATTTTGCATATTTTAGGCCTCGAAAATAAGTAAACATTTCGGCAAAATGACACCTTTTCGTACACCCGGCATTTTGTAATTTTTTCCCGTTAAACGGCTGCGTATATCGGGCATAAAACTTTGTATTTGTATTTTTCAGTCTAAGCATTGCCAGGTTATCGAACCAGCCGTTGGACCAAATTTTTTATACAGAGGCTCCGTTATGCCTCAATATCGTTATTAATTTCGTATTATAGAAAATAAAAATTTACTTGAAACAAGTTCAATACCTATATGCTTGATAACATACCTTTTTCCAAATCCCAAATAAGTAATTTAACAGACAAAAAAAACCGGCCCGCCCCAGTAATGTTCTCCCCTAAGACCCTAGGGTCTTAAATAAAACGCTGCTACGAGAAAGAGATTTTAAAAATTTCAAACTCTCAATCGATTCACCAACTCGTCCAAGAATTACAACACTTTTGACTTTCCGGAAGTACGTTGTATCTGAAATATCACATTCCGCATTCTCCACAGTACCGTACCTCGTTACGAACGTAATTCCAATGTTCACTAAAAACTCAAACACCCAAAACAACCCTCTATTAACCCTCATTAAATTGAAAAAAAAAAAAAACAGTATTCAACAAGCAACCTCCCTGATCATCATTCGTCATACAAAACATGTTTATCATTCTCGCAAATCTCAGGTCCAACATCTTCTCGAATTGCAATTCGTTTTTCTTCTTTTTTCCCGGAAAATAATTATTATACAGCAGCCTCAATAATTACCCCCAAAAGTCCTCGCCGAACGTAGCTGTCCCCAATAATTAAGGCGTGACCCCCACTTGTAGCGCAAAAGAAGGCCTTTTTCATGATTTTTTTTAAACAAAACTATAAAACTTTTTTAATCGATCAATATATCATCTTAAAGAACACATCTTGAAGAACTTTCAGTAATTTCTTTATTGAAAAATATTACATTGTTTAGTGGCAAATGGCCGTCAATGAAATAATGTTTTTATATACACGGTTTGCGGTGACCAACATTGCGGCGAAGTGGATCATCTGAAAAAAAAATGCGGATGGATTTAGTCAAATATAAGTATAAACTAGTCTTTAATCGAAGGATTTTAAAAAATATTCATTTTTCACAAAATGGTGGACAGTCAAAGTTGATGGTTCGATTTTAACGAAAAAAACGGCCGTTTTTGGCTATAAAACGGCCATTTTTTTTCGAAAAAAAAAATCGAACGATTAAAGACTACATTTTTATGTATTAAATAAGCCTGCAAAATTTCAAGAAGATCGGTTCATTAGTGTTCGAGTAATCTTGGTCACCGACTTCAGAAATGCCATTTTGGGAAAAACGCGTTTAAAGTTTCAATTTCAGTTCTTCAATTCACGGACTCTTCTCTTTCAACGCTCATATCTCAGTCAATTTTGTTCGGATCGACTTGAAATTTTCAGGACATATTCTCAGATACTTATACTTACAAAAAATGCAATAAAAAATCGATTTTTTTCAAAACCGCAAGTGGGGGTAACCCCTTAAAGATTTCCAAAAGCTTACCAAGAAGCCCAGGGTGAGAGCAATGCCAACCAGATAAATTCCCAAACTATGAGGGTTTTTGGTAATAGCCCTAAAATAGGGGTAAAAAGCAGATCAAAATGCAACTGTTGGTGGAAGAGCTCACGAAAGTCCGAAACAAGAGCAGAAATTCTCGAGAATACGTTCAATGATGGATGGCCCCGTGTAGAACGATTGGACTATGGCGAGAGATTTAACGTTCTCTCTCTCTCTCTCTCTCTCTCTCTCTCTCTCTCTCTCTCTCTCTCTCTCTCTCCCTCTCGCTCTCTCTTGCCCGGTAAACGTTTGAATATTCACGCCCCTCAGTCTCGTTCGAAGCGTGTCCGCGATGCTTCGAGCTTTCGGCGTAAAATAGCACAGCGCGTGGGAAAGGCCGGGGGTGGTAGTACATCGCGAGGGTTGATTCTATAGAGTCAGGCATGTCCTGGACAGATGCGCGCCAGAATGATCCGACATCCTCGTCGTCCTCGTCGTCTCCGTGTAAAAGCGTGTGTGGGCTCCGTGGCCAGACTGCAACGAGACCAAACTCACACTGCGACACAATCGTACCGGGCGAAACGATCAAATTAGGGTGGACCGAAATCAAGCTGCCGCTTCGGAGCATGGCAAATTGCTCGAACTACGTTAAACAAGGGTATAACGAGCTAATTCGTAGGTCGAATTTGTGTCGTGTGCTGCGATTCTATACTCCATTAGTTCGTGGTGAAAATAAAAGTGGAAGGCGGGTCTGAAATCGAGCGATACCCCTTGATTATTCAAATGACGTTACAATCAACGCTCATTGTCATTCGAAGGGAATTTATACCTCGTTTGGTGGAATGAAAGCACATTCACATGTTGAATGACAAAGGACGGCGAATTTCCTGGTGGGAAAAGGCAACACGGGTAATTTTCTGGTGGGGAGAAGTTTTTATTTTTACTCTTAGCCTCCAATGGTTGAGTCAGTTGACGGGTTATGCCTCGTTGTAACCGTCGAAAACAGCTTTTTGGGTTTTCATTGCAACACCGTGATGGCGAATTTCTAGGAAAATTAAGGATGTTGAGTCCCAAATCGCAAATGGTAATAAAATTCTGAAAATTTCGTACGTTTTTGTATGAAGTATTTCAGAGGTCGTGTGAAAATTTCACGACAATGAGGAAGCTCGTTATTGAACAATTAACATTCACAAATTAAATGTTGTCTTATGGAAACTGATGTAACTTTGCAATAAGTTTTTTTTGACCTCTCAATTTTGTAATATCTACAATATACTGAAAGCAACGGAAACAAAACGAAGTTCATTGATAATTTTTTTTTAATTTCGTTTAAAAATTGTTCTTAACAAAATGTTAATTTTTTAATAACGAGCTTCCTAATAGTCGTGAAATTTTAACACGACCTCTTAAATACTTCATACAAACATACCAAATTTTCAGAATTTTCTTATCTTTTTTTATTTAAACCCTTAAGGAGGTTGAAGTAGTGATGATAGAATTCTGAAAATTTGGTATGTTTTTACATGAAGTATTCAGGAGGTCGTGTAAAAATTTCATGACGATTAAGAAGCTATTTATTGAACAATTAACATTAACATGTTTCATAGGGACTCAACATCCTTAAGTATTTGAAAAAGTAACATTTGGATGACACTCTGTAATTGTTTTGGGTAAAAATGCTTAATTACAATCGATTTACAGTCGATGTGCGGGAGGCACCTCTCGAAAATATCTTGTACGGCCAGCAATATACTTCTGGACGAGTTTATTTGATATAAAATATGAAAAGGATTTCGTTAGTAGGTATATGAGTGTATCCTGTCATTAATCACAAGAAATTCCGAAATATCAAATTAAATACGTTAGAGTCTTGGTTTTTCCAAAAATGGGCTTTTTCGTTGATCAAATGGAAAGTATAGATCGGAAAAAATCCTTCGATTAAACACTATATTTTTACCTCTAGGGAAATCCTAAAAAACCGATGCAGTAATTTTTTAAATACTCTCCCGCCGACTTTGAAAACGTATTTTCGAGAAAAAAGAGTTCAGTTTCGAACGCCATTCCGAGCGTTCCAACCGGCATCATCATCACATCCCGTAAATCTGTGAATTTCTCACGGAACATTAATGAGATGAAATATTGACAAAATGTATTGGTTTTGAAGAAAGTGATTTTTTATATTTTCCACTAGACACAACCCTTTGATTTTTCGGAGGGCGAAAAGATTTACCGCGCGTACTGTTGAACAGACTGTTGAGGTTCGTTCGCACGAGGCTGTTGAATTGATGGGTGCGAACCCAAACAAAGCTGTTATGTGTTTCTCGGTTCTGCCTAACATCTTAAATTCAATCATTCCTCTGGCAGCTCTGAATGGGAGGAGATGGGAAAATTTATCACGGATGGAATTGATCGAGAGTCGGTGAATTTTCAACTCCGAAATGAATCGTCAGAATCGTCGTGGCAAACTTGAAGCATGGCTGCAAAATATATCAGCCGAATATTAGCTTTAAGGGGTTACCTCCACTTGCGATTTTGAAAAAATCGATCTTTTTATTGCATTTTTTTTAAGTATAAGTATCTGAGAATATGTCCTGAAAATTTCAAGTCGATCCGAACAAAATTGACTGAGATATGAGCGTTGAAAGAGAAGAATCCGTGAATTGAAGAACTGAAATTGAAACTTTAAACGCGTTTTTCTCAAAATGGCATTTCTGAAGTCGGTGACCAAGATTACTCGAACACTAATGAACCGATCTTCTTGAAATTTTGCAGGCTTATTTAATACATAAAAATGTAGTCTTTAATCGTTCGATCTTTTTTTTCGAAAAAAAATGGCCGTTTTATAGCCAAAAAACGGCCGTTTTTTTTCGTTAGAATCGAACCATTAACTTTGACTGTCCGTCATTTTGTGAAAAATGAATATTTTTTAAAATCCTTCGATTAAAGACTAGTTTATCCTTATATTTGACTAAATCCATCCGCATTTTTATTTCAGATGATCCACTTTGCCGCAATGTTGGTCACCGCAAACCGTGTATACAAAAACATTATTTCATTGATGGCCATTTGCCACTAAACAATGTAATATTTTTCAATAAAAAAATTACTGAAAGTTCTTCAAGATGTGTTCTTTAAGATGGTATATTGATCGATTAAAAAAGTTTTGTAGTTTTCTTTAACAAAATTCATGAAAAAGGTCTTTTTTTGCGCTACAAATGGGGGTAACGCCTTGAAGATATCGAAACCTGCAACAACGAGTATCCACTACCCTAGATATAAAAAAATCAAGCTACCATAGCATCCAGCGAACAATATCAAGAAAAAAAAACCTAGAAATTCAATGAGAAGATATATATGCGAAAAATATTGGAACCCATTGAAAGCTTTTGATTTCCGGGATCATTTTTATTTCGGTCGTATGCTGGGTTTACTGCCTTTTAAAAACGTGTTCAACCCGGACGCGTGGTGGAGGGTCGGATGTGAGAGAGACGAGTTTGGAGGGGGGTGGGGGGGGGGGAGAGAGAGAGGCAAACAGACTTTCGTCAAATTGCCCTACGCTAGAAAGAGACAAACGCAGCCAGACGCGACACCCCGTAGGGTGAGTTCCATTTTGCTCTCCCTCGTGTTGTGGGAGTCTGTGAAATCCGCCCTTCTCTCTTCCCCGCCGTTTGTTCGACGGTCAGGCGCTTTAGTACAGCAATCGGTCGTCCGGGGGAGTCTTCGACCCCGCGCGGTTCGACGGTGGCGCGCCAACTTACGAAAGGTCCTCAGTCCGCCTCTGGCTCGCGTGCCGCGTCGATCGTCAACTCCCGAGATTCGTCTCTCTCTCTAGCTCTATCTCACGTCGTCCAGATTACTCTTGACCAGCGATCGTGCGCGTGTTCGAGCTCCCATTGAGCAAGTTCCGCCGCTGCGTATACACGTGTGTCGGAAAGTTGACGGAACGATTGCACAGATTATTTAAAACACGACAGGCGGTTTTTTTCCGTCAAACATAAGTTGCAAAAAAAATTAATGTTTTCGTAGTCGCAGACCGAGGGTAAGGGACGAAAAAGTTACAAGCTGAATGGTTTCCTTTTTTCTGCTACAATGGAACGTTCGAGTGCTTTCTATCGAGGGTTTTTATGGATAGGGGAGCAATGTAGGAGGGAAGAATTTCGTATTTTTTTTAGCGAGCGCGTCGCAACAATGAATACGTTTCGGACATTCACGAATTTAAGCATTCGTATATGTCTATACACAAATGTATTATAAAGAGAGGCTATAAAAGGGTCCGCTAAAAAATTTTGATGCTTTGTATGAATACTCATCCGAATGACCTCTATGTCTGTTCTTATACCCTTTTCACGTCACGAGCAAAATGCAATCATTTTTTTCTTTGTCTAATGTTCCCTTTGCGTGTTACAATTTTTTCTATTTCTCTTTTGCGTACTTTATCCTACGTTTTTCAGAACAATCGAGAGTCATTTAGACTAGTGTGCGTATTTTTTTTTTCATCGTCTGACCTTTAGTGACTGAGCCGCGCAAACCTATTTTTTTAAACTTTTGACCAAAATCTAAGGCGTGCACGTTAGTATTCAGTTGGGAATTCGTTTATTGCTTAACAGTGCGTTTTATAAGAATAGGACGCGTAAAAAATTGCGAGGAAGGTGCATACACAAAAAAGGAAAAGATAAATAAATGCTTTTTTTCAGGAAAAGTGAATAAGATTGTTGAATATAGCTGGGGGTGGTTGAGGTCGATTTTGATACCAGGCATCAAGAATTTCCTTTTATCGGACACTTTTTAGGCAACCCGATATATATATATATATATATATATATATATATATATATATATATATATATATATATATATATATATATATATATATATACATATATATACATATTTGGGAGCACTTGTGAAAAGTTTTCGATCACTTTCGATAGTTGCAAAATTGTTGATCACTTTTCACAATTGCCAAATTATATTATAACAATACAATTCATTTTACAAAGCTAGTTAATATCTCCGTAAAATAATTCAAAAAATGAATTACATCATTCTAATAGAATTTCGCCATTATCCAAAGCCCTCGAAGATTTTTCACCGCTACTCCATGCACTAGTAGAATTAATTTCGAATACTTTCAATAGAAATTAGCGTTTTATATATTTGCGCAGAAAACATATACTCTGCTACGACGAAATGACAATACAATGTTTTAATATTAGCCTACAATGTTTCTACTTAATATTTGCCTTAATAAGCCTACTTTGATAAGAATATAAAATACAAGTGATTACAGCGTAAAAATGATCAATAAATGCGCAATTGAAAGAAAAACTATAGTGCCTGAAATTAATTCCACTCGTGTATATAATAGAAACGGATATTTTGAATCAAATCTGACCATTCTGAGGCCGGTGGCTACATTTTCTTTTTCAAACGGATTTTGTAATGAGATTTTGTAATGAGGACGCTTTTTACAACGACCTTCATATGAATATCCTTACATTTGTGTGAAGGTGATTTTGAAGATTTTTATATAATGTTGAGTATAGGGCGAATTGGCGACGAGGATGGTCCTCGAAGTCCAAAATCTTTAAAATACTTTTCCCTCATAAATAAATAAATAAATAAATACATAAATATATATATATATATATATACACAAACATATATATATATATATATACTTGCTTACATGGAATTTTATGTGGTTTATGCCTCGTTAAATCTTCATGGACGTAAACCGCAAGATGCATGCAAGGACGGGAGTGTGCGCTCATCGTTTATGTTCTGCACTCTGGCACGCTCGCTCACACCGGCCGGTATTAAGGATAAACGGGTTTATCGTCTCGAAAATTCTCGTAGAACCCCGCCACCTGCCCCTGCTGTGTTTTCGTCACGGCAAAGGTCCTTTCTCCGTGTACCTTTATTATCTAATAAGCCCGAGGCAAAGTGTAATAAGGGCAGTGCACGGAAACAAGTCGCCTTATTGAACGATAAATGTCACGTGGATGTTACCGTTAACCGAGGAAATATACGATTTCCGTACGGGGGTGGGCTTGTCACGGGGAAACGCGGATCAAGGTTTTGCCACATACGTATTGAGTAAGCGATCAAATAATTGATTGAGCAATTAATAATTGAAATTGAACGATCGATAATTGAAATGGAGCAATTCGAAATTGGAATTGAGCAATCTATGATTGAAATTGAGCAATTAATAATTGAAACTGAGCAATTAATATTTGAAGTTGAGCAATTAACATATGAAATTGAGGGCTGAATTGAAATTGAGTGATTAATAATTGAAATTGAGTAATTAATAATTAAAATTGAACGATTAATAATTGAAATTAAGCGATTAATTATGGAAATTAAGGAATTGATAATCGAAATTGCGATGTTTGAATTACTCGACAACGAGGATATTAGGAATTTCCAAATTCTTCTTCAAGTCACCGTCAATCGGAGCATCGATTATTTTGCACTGGACAACCGTTTGACCTTCAAACGAAAACAACCGATAAATCGAGCACTTAACGCATCAAGGAAATCTTCTGACAATCAAACCGAAGTTCGTAAGAAGCTGACATTTTTCATCGGATGATGCATCGGAGAAAGGCATCGAGAGGCTATACATTATTATTGACTTTTTGAACAAATTCATTTATTCTCGTTTCGGGGTGAATTAGAATAAGCTACGATCGTGATATCAAAGGATCATGCTTTTTGACGCCGAATATTTGACAATTTTTTTTCACGTTTGAATTCATCAATGAGTCAATTAAATATTCAACGTGAAGCATTATTTGTTGTTGGGACAAAATAATCTGCAAAAATGTCTTTTTTAAAATTATTTCAGTAAAGTAACGTGTGCTATTACTTTTCACCCATAAATGTATGTATATAATTATTGTTAACGATTTAAATTAAATGTATTTATATGGGAGATTCTCCCGAAATGATCATTTTGTAGGACAACGAAATTTACGAACAAAATTTTTCATTTTTTCATTTAAAAATTGCAATCGCAGTTCTAATCGATATAATATAATTCCCTACGGATCAGAATGATTTTTCAGTTTTGAGAGATTTATCATGATCGAAAAAATAGTAGGGCCAGAGGAATGATGCAAAACTTTTCCTATCAATAGTTGATGGTTTATTAACATCTTCTTTTCCGTTTTTTTTTCGTATATTAATTTTGCTCTTTCTGTTTCAACTTCTCCCTTCCTACTTAAGTAATTCTGTTTAAGTAATTGGTATCTTTGTTTTTCAGCTTCTCATTTTCTGTGGACGCTCTTTTAGAGCTCTTTAGACGCTCTTCCTACTTAAGTAATCCTGTTTAAGTAATTGGTATCTTCGTTTTTCAGCTTCTCATTTCCTATGGACGCTCTTTTATTTTGATAGCGAAATGGCACTATTCTAAGAGAATCATCCTTATGTAACCTTATGCATATCCACACATGCATAAAAGTTTCACTTAAACAGGCAATGAGTGACTTATTTAATGGAAAAATGATACAGTTGAGAATGACCAGAGACATGACGGCCTCGCCTATCACACCACTTCTAGCACAAGGTCTGGAGAAAAAAAACGAGTAAGCTATAAAACGGTTACAAAATTTCGTTATTTATTGTGAGATACCTGCGCTTATTATTTTTTATTTTTTTTTCGGAAGGAATTAAATAAATGTTCAATGGTATAGAGGAATCTTTTCTTTTGATATTTTTTAATTTTTCAGTAGCTCCTCAGTCTGCTAGTTTTTTTTACCTTACCATTTCAGTCTGCTAGTTACTTTTTAACCTTAACATTTAAGGTCAAAAGGAAGACTTTTCTAGATAAAACAAATAACCAAGAGTATTTGCAGTCTGGATAGTTACACTCCAGAGAAATTATTTTCATACTCCAAAAACAGAAAAAAAGGATATTGAAAATTTATCTCCCAAATCGGTTTTGTAGGAATATTTCGAAACATTTTAATTGTTGTGCTTCAAAAAACTTACAATCAAGCAATCGATTTTTTTTTCTTTCTAGGGTAGGTCAACTAATAATCAAATAGCGATTATCTAAAAAGTCAGATCACTCGCAAAATGATCGTTTTTGGAGAATTACCCATATACATAGCGGGGACATAGTCTAGTCGGAATAGCCGAAATTTGGACCGACTTCTATTCAAAGACACAAAAGCAGTGCCAATTTTTTTAAAGGCTTTTCAACCTATAGGTGCATACCCTCAGTGTTTTTTGTAAAAATCCTATCTGTTTTTTTACTAATAAAAAATTATTAAACAATATTAAAAATTAAAAAGTCGATTTTTAAAAGTTTTTTGTCTTTGGAATGCGTATTATCGAAACATGCTTCCTATGAAAGTTGTGCGTCATAACGTCCTCTATAAAATAGGACCTATGCAAAAATGACCTAACTTCATATACAGCCATCGGTATATATACCTTTATATGAACCCATCTTTATGTATAGAGTCGGCAAACACACGTCAGTACTTGCACACATTATCTCACTCAAAAAAAATTTCAAAAAGAAAGCGACGTTTGCAGATTGTTTTTTTATTGAACGGCTCATCTCAAATGTCATTAGTCTACATTAATGTCAATATACACAATGTATATTAATGAAAGTACCTAGAAATGCAAAAGAAAGCAAAATTTTGGTTTCTTCCCACTGTGTATACCCATATACAGGGTGACCGGTTATAAATGGATAATCGTGCAACTGTCGATAGGTCAGATCATGTCCTACTATATGCTGAAGTTTCAGTTTAGTAAAGGTCCCACCGTTTTCGAAATTTTGAGACTTATCTTATTTTACAAAAAAATCATCTGTAACATTTTTAGAAACGGCATGCCAAAAACCAAAAGCACATGATTTTTGGGTGGATATTTCCAAAAAGCCCATACCTCTGATTAATTTGGAATTTCGTGTACCCATGTACTTTGACTCGCTAATTACGAATATCATAGTGAACATACCCGCAAATTTGATTTTCAAGGTCAACACTTACGAAAACTGATTTTTAAACCGTTTTTCTGTTTTATTTTAGTAAATATTCATTTTAGAGAAAAATATTTCCTACAAAAGTTGTAGCCCATAAAAATATTTATCTTTTATTCTCCATACAGTTTTTATCTAAAACATATTATGGTTCAACAAGTGAACTCCACTAAGCTGAAACTAAGCTCCAACTAAGCTCCACTAGTTTCGATATTATCTACTTACGCACTTTACCACGGGAAGGTTAGAGTTTAATCTTTAAAGTGCGTTTTTGTTGCTTTTTCTTTTTTACTTTTTTTTCTCGTTTATTTTAGTTTCTTTTTGTATTATATACTATGTTTGCATTTTTTGTGATTCAGTCAATTTTAAAGTGCATGTTTTTTTTCCTTTTTTGTTTTTTATTTATTTTTTTGAATTTTTTTATTTTATTTTAGTTTCTTTTTGTATTATATACTATTTTTGCATTTTTTGTTTGGGTTTGCTTGGGCTTCTTATTTAATTCTGTTTTTTTTTACTTTCCGTTGTTTGGATTTTTTGTTGGTTTTGTTTCAGTGTGAATTTTGTTTTTTTCTTTGGGTTTGTGTGGGCTAATGAATATTATCTATATTCTTGCTGCTACCGATCCGTTACTATAGATAAGTAGATAATATCGAACCTAACAAAGCCAAGCAATGTTCACTTCTTGGAACATTACCCCTTCTTTCTCGAAATGGAATGGTTGCAGACAAAAATTGTATGCAACATAGCAGATCAATATTTTCACAGCCTTCAACTTTTGTAGGAAATATTTTTCTCTAAATTGAATATTAAGTAAAATAACACAGAAAAACTGTTAAAAAATTCGTTTTCGTGAGGGTTGACCTTGAAAACCAAAATTGCGAGTGTCTTCAATAAGATATTCGTGATCAGCGAGTCAAAATACATAGGTACACGAAATTCCAAATTAATCAGAGGTATGGGCTTTTTGGAACTTTATCGTGATTTTCGACATCGAACCTAACGAAACTAATCGAACCTGACATCGAACCTAACGAAGCTAATTTTCACTTATTGGAACATTATCCCATTTTTCTCGAAATGGAATGGTTGCAGACAAAAATTGTATAAAGCATAAAAGATTAATATTTTCATAGGGTACAACTTTTGTAGGAAATATTTTTCTCTAAAATGAATATTAAGTAAAATAACACAGAAAAACTGTTTAAAAAATCCGTTTTCGTGAGTGTTGACCTTGAAAACCAAAATTGCGAGTGTCTTTAATATGATATTCGTGATCAGCGAGTCGAAATACATAGGTACACGAAATTCCAAATTAATCAGAGGTATGGGCTTTTCGGAACTTTATCCTGATTTTTTATTTCGAAAACCGTGGGACTTTGACTAAACTGAAATTCCAGCATACAGTAGGACAAGATCCGACCTATCGACAGTTGCACGATTATCCAAGCATAACCGGACACTCCGTAGGCATACATCGGTTTCCGTCTCGTCATAAGCCATAAATGTATTCGAGGGTTCTGCAAGTGGTCACGATCACGGTCGTACACGTTCATGGGTACCCGACACCCCGTAATATGCATTAGCGACGAAAGCTACGTGCGCGTGGTCGAGGCTGGTGCAGACAGGATATTGTCCCAAGCAATATACCGTAGAGTCAGATACATCGTTATTCACACGTGTGCGTATACGTCTATATTCGGTGCAAACGCAATCAAGATCGGACCTAGGGATGCTGTCTTCGATCGGAGATGGCGCCACGGAGATTACGGTTTCACTGTCGAACGATTCCATATGCGAACGTGCATACACTCCATATGCGATATCTCGAGTCGAGGCTGATAAGGCCGCCGGCGTTTGATTATTCCACGAAATTACTCACAGCCATTAATCGTCACCCTGGCGACGACGATCTAATGTAGCTCGTTGGAACTATTCGATTAGATCGACGCCTTGTTCGAGTCGTCAGACGTTGGGCCAATTGGGTTGCAAGATTGAGTAAAAGCACTTTGGAATTTCTCGGGGGGGGGGGGGGGGGGGGTCGGAAATATGATCGATTTGAGGATTTTCGAGGTGGGGGAGAGGTGGGTAAGGATTGGAAAAATTCTGGGAGAGGATGGTGACTGTTCAATGTCCATTGTGGCTGATCATCATTTCCGAAGAGAAACAATCGTGGAACGGTAGAGGTGGATGTTTGTATGCGAAAAAACAATTACCTATTTGAAGAATATTAACCCTTCGAGGCCACGCCCTCGGCCAGCAGCTTACTTGGTCGCGTGGGGTCCGTGTGACCCCCGCCATGTTTAAACGATTGCCACGTGGATTCTATGGTTCCGAACGGCTCATAAAAATTCAGGGTGTTAGTTTGAACATTCTGGAATGTGGCATTCTCTGTGTAACATTCTAGTTGACTTTAAAAATGGCGAAATAAATCAGGAAGGGTTCAATGCTCGAAAGAAGCAAATTTTTGCTTAAATTGCTCTTGCAATTTTCAATTTAAAAAAGTCTAGGGTGATGGTCTTGAGATATCATCGTTTAAGGGAGAAAATAGCTTCATTGTGGGCGTTACAAAAAAGGTATTTATTTGGACATTTGAAAAGGGTCCAGTTTGCAGTGAAAAAAGAACGATAATCGTGAAAAAGTGGCAATTTATTCGATATCATAGTGTAAACACAATATAATATTAAAAATATAAAAATATATATTTATACATACGAAAATATCATTAAAAATACAAAATATTAATGAATCGTACAAAAATCAAGCTTGACTACTACAGTTGACACAGATAAAAACCCTGTGCTCGTCGCACGTTCTAAATGGGTTTATAATTTTCCAGGTAGTATTGTAATGAGTTGTAAATGACGTAGACGGACGTCGCCAAGAATTGACTTTTCGCAGTCTTTCTGACTTGATTTCAGACTTGATTCAAAAAACGTTTGCCGTTTTCATATTCATACTTACATTACGTAGAGCGATCCCACGAAAAAAACACTCTTTTACGAAAAAAATATACATGCATGTCACTGGGGGGCAAAATGACTCCGACGTCCACCCGATTTTTTTAACGACCAGTGGTGTCGGGGGTCGTTGGACCATAATCCGTACTTACAAAAGACACTTCGAAGCACCCTTATAGGGCAGGCCAGCTCCCTTGGCCGTCTACAACTCACCGTAATTTTGACTCAAAACCGTGCGTGGGGTCCCCTGGACCTCGTGTGATCGCGAAAGATTAAAGAAATAATAATTATAAATATTGATTAATGATGAAATATTGATTTTGAAAAACAGTAGACGTGTTGGAGATCGAAGAATAAATTCCAGTTGAAAGGGGTATTTCATTTTTAATATTTCTCCCTCCTTGTTTGGCTTTTTCTACAGTTCAATGTTCGGATTTACTTATCCGATGAATGTTATTTAGAAATCCTTAAGGCCTTGTGTACATTTGGATGGTCGGAAAAGAAGACTTTTTGAGATAAAAAAAAATACTTATAAAGCAATCTAAATGAGGTTTGGAGAATTTATTTGACATAGGTGTAGGTGCTCAAATCAATTTTTTATTTTTCAAAAAATACAAAATAGCGGCCCAGTGACTGGTAGAAAAAGACCGATTTTGTAGGTCTTGAATCCCTGGACGAAAAATCGTAATCTACATTTGCCAGTGAAGTACACACGATTATTGAAAAATATCGATTTTTGGAAATTTGGCACGTTTTTCTTAATTTGTATTTTCGACTAAAAACTGGCCTGAATTTGTTCATAAAAACCGCGATTGTTAATCGATCGTAAAAGCGTGTGTAATTCGCTAGAAAATCTATCTAAAAAGCTGTAGTTGGAATTTATAGTCAATCGGTTTATAATTGTAGAAGCTACGAATTCATCGAATTTTGAAAACATGGTTTCAAGAAAAACGCGTTTAAAGTATGTAAAGCATTTTTCTTCGCACCACGTAATAATTGGGATGTTTACCCATCATTTAAGCGAAAAAAATGATAATTTTTTCTTATAATGAATATAAGGCCTCAATAGGTCTGCATAAACTTGGGGTCCGAGAAGCAGGTGGATTTTCAATTTTTTTTCGCCAACAAAATGGGATGACGAGGTTGAGATTTTCCACACAATTAAAACACAGTCTTGTCGAGCCCAAGTAATTTTTTCATAAAAAAATATTGATAAACAATGAAGTTTTTATTATTCAAACAAAGAGCCGCCGTTGCTGCACGGCCAATCGGTGTAGGTACTCCGCGCAACTATGGTAATTGGATTATTTTGACTGATGGATGAGTGGATAAATTTCTCCGCTGGTTTTAAGGCCTCAGGCCACAGTAACACTGTAAAATCATGTGCGAATTTAACAATTTTTTTTCGCATGAAAAAGTGATTCACTCATAAAATTAATTACACCTCTATTTAGTATGAATGTCAAGCTGTTATAATTTTTTTTCTTCGAAGTACAAAATGGCCGACTACTAAAATTTCCTTTTCTTATCTTTTTTGTACACGCTCCTCGGCGTGACATTTAGCATTCACAATTTTTTACCTAGAACATACAACAAAAATTCTCGTCAACCTACATTAGAATACCTCGAGAAGTACGTAAGGAATTTAAAAAATATTGTTTTACTCAAAAGTTGTAGGTATTTGAACTTAAGAAATGAATTTTCAGTGAAAAATTTCGTTAAAACTGCTCATAAAACGAAAAGTTTTCAATTAATCAGAAATTCCGTACGTATACTTCTCTGCGAAATGCATTTAAAAACATAACTTTTAAATTCGAAGTAAATCGAATGAAAATCGTTGAAGTTATTTGTCACGCCAATTGAAAAAAAGCTGTTTCGAGAAGTTCCGATTAGTCGGCCAATTTTTACATCGGAAAAAAAAATATGTAACGCGGTTGCACACGAGGGCACCGGAAACCTACGGAAAACCTTCGCCGATAAAGGAGGACGAAAATCCTCCTTTAAGGAGGACAGTCGCGTCAATTTTGTATTTACGTTCATTTTTTTCTCGAGTCTAGCACTCCAGGCGACCGAGTGCAGCATGAGGTGGCGTAAAATCGCCGATCATGTATCATAACCCTCACAAACTCCATAACCGTCCGTACGAAAGTACACCTCGGCTCCTCGAAGAGGCCTCATTTCCTTTTACTTTATTCATCCGGTAGACCATAGTGCGCTTCACTTTGAGAGAGAGAGAGAGAGAGAGAGAGAGAGAGAGAGAGAGAGAGAGAGAGAGAGAGAGAGACAGAGAGAGAGAGAGAGAGACCTAAAAAGCTTTCCCTTACAAGCGAGAGGAGAAAGCTTTCGCGATCCTCCAGGATTTCATATTTTCGATTCTCACAAAAGAGAATGCGGTGAGATAAATTTCCAAAGTACTCCACGATATCGCCTCCTTTTTACCAACCCTTCGCCAAAGTCAGCCGGCCACGTGATAATTATTTCCCTACCCTTCGGGGCTTTCAAAAACATCAAACTTTCAAACTTTTCGAGCAACGAATCGGATCTCAAGTTTCAATTTTCATATTCATTCGAAATATTAAACTTTCAATCCTTCGAGCTTTCCAAAACAAAGAACTTTCAAACTTTCGAGCTTTCCAAAACAAAAAACTTTCGAACTTTCCAAGCGAAGAATGAAGTTTTCGTTCAAACATATGAATTTTCTCCAACTCGCTGAGTACGCATGGCAATTAACAAAATTTTTGTCACGCTTGTAAATCGATTAAAAAAGCTCGTTTCATTTTTATCCGACGAGGATCCGAGTTTGTCACGATGTTGCGATTTTACGAAAAGTATTGAGTGGCACATGTGAGCGAAAGCTTTTCCCCACGTGCTTCGCACATTCGAGAGAAAAAAGATACTCCGCCTACTCGTGATGGAGGATGATAAAAAAAACAAATCGCGCTCGACGGCCCAGCCTGTACGACCTCAGGACACGATTTCCCATTCGATGGCATGCGGAGTAGAGATATTCGTGAGAGATCGTTTTGCACACGAAAAATGGACCAGACTCCAAGGTGTTTGGGATTATTTTTCTTTCTCGCGGGGACTTTTTGGAGATACGTAAATAATTTTTGCACCCTCACAGTTACATTATCATAACGTAATATTGAAGGTAACAGCCTTGGGTTCCGATATCTTCTGTTTTTCCTCATCATCCGGGAACGTTGATGGTGTACTGTACTTTACTGTTATTATGGCCGATCGAGAGACATTTTGCACAGTTGCCCTGCGTCCTCGAAAAAATGCTATCTTAATATTATCGTTACATATACAATATTAAATATACCATTTATATTATTACTCACGATGTAGATATTATATTTATACCACTCTTATTATAACATATATCATACATACATATTTATTTATTTTATATTTTTATTTACATTTGTGTTTATCATATGTATGTGTATAGAAATGTTATTATTACATATCATATACAAATTTAATTTCTAAATACTATACGCAATTATTATTCATGCAAATATACCCACTAGTAAATTATGGAAAATTAGCTGTGGGTAATATTCCAGGACTCTAAAATACCAGAAATACCAAACTAACAAATGTGAGATGAAAGCGAAAGGGGAGAAATCGTTGAGCTCTGCCAAGAGTATACGAAGACACATTAAAAAGTACGAACACAAAAAAAGTCTGTTTTTTTTGTGTTTTTACATTTTTTTTACGAACGGAATGTATGATTTGGACATTTAAAATTTCGTGACATTTGAAAAATTGGATATATAATATTACTTTATACATCCGATTTACTGTTACACTATGCGTAAAAAACACACGGAAAAAACTGACGGGAAAGCTTTTTTCTCTTTGCTCGGTTACGTCGTAAAAACGAGGTGAGAGTTATGTCCAGGTAAACGTCATGTGGAATACTCCATGTGCGCGCGCGCGTGTGTGTGTGTGTGAGAGAGTATATACAGGGTGGGCCACATGTCACGCAACAATATTCATAAGCCGCGAAAGTTGAATGTTGCGTGACATTTGGGACATCCTGTATATATATACACACACACACACACAGGGTGTCCTGTTATGAATGGATAATTCTGCAACTGTCGATAGGTTAGATCATGTCCTACTATATGTTGGAATTTCAGTTTATTAAAAGCTCCACGGTTTTCGATATGAAAATCATCTGCTTTTGGTTTTTTGCATGCCATTTCTTCAAACCTTTGGTTGACCCGGTTAAAAAAAAGTACTCTTGGTTATTTGTTTTATCTATAAAAGTATTCTTTTCAAAGTTAAATGTAAAAGACACTTTATACAAGAAGATTATATGCAGAAGTTTCATACAAGTCAATTCGAACATGTGACTGATAGCCTGCGGTATGAAAAAATTACTACGAATATCGCCCCAATTAATTTAAAAAAAAGTTCTTATGTTAATTATTGTCGATTCATATCGTTTGTAGAAATGGCATGCGAAAAAACAAAAGCAGATGATTTTTTTCAGATAATAATATAGCCAATCCCAAAATCTCGAGAACCGTGGGAGTTTGACTAAACTGAAATTCCTGGAAAACTGGAAAAAGAATATATGCAGAAGTTACATACGAATAAATTCGAACATCTGACTGATAGCCTGAGGTAAAAAAAAATTTACTACGAATATCGCCCCAGTTAATTTTAAAAAAGTGCTTATGTTAATTATTGTCGATTCATATCGTTTGTAGAAATGGCACGCGAAAAAACAAAAGCAGATGATATTTTTCAAAAAATAACATAGTCAAATTCAAAATCTCGAGCACCGTGGGAGTTTTACTAAACTGAAATACCAGCATATAGGAAGAAATGATCTGACCTATCGACCTATGCACATACGTACGCACATGTATGTATACAGGGTATTAGGAAGGTGGATGCATAGCCTTAAGGGTGTGATAGGTCACCTCGGTACGAACATATCTAGCCAAGGTTACCTTAGTCCAAAGTCTAAGAATTTCGAGTTGTCATGGTAAGTATGATTTTCGGAAAATTTCCCAAATTAGGTGCTAACTCTTTACTAAGTATTTGTATTTTTAGACAAGTTTTTAATTATTCAACACATCCCATTTAGTTAGTTGTGTGGATACAGATTGTATTGGCGTTTGTCGGTTGAATACACATTAAGCTAGGACGCAAATAAGTTTTCAGTTACCAATTATTGTCTGTTTGAACATTATGAACGAGTTAGTACCTAATTTTGGGAAATTTTTCAAAAAATCATACTTACCAGGACAACTCGAAATTCTTCGACTTCGGACTGAGGTAACCTAGGTTAGATATGTTTCTAACCAGGTGACCTATGACCCCCTTAAGGCTTTGCGTCGGGCTACCACCCTTTATATAAATATATACATGTGTATATATCTATGCATCTATGTGTGTATATATATATATATATATATATATATATATATATATATATATATCGACTCTACAGTAGTCCGCGGTGTACGACCCATGACCGCTCGTAATTCGTGCGACACTCGTGGAAGTGGCGTATCCGTTCCGGGGAAGCGATAAGCGCACGAGAGGTTTGATACGAAGGAAGGGTGGAGAGGAGGAGGATAGAATGAATGCGAGTGAAATATATGTACATCATGGAGGATGGTTGGTCGAAAACGTGGCAAAAATAACCTTCAAGTTAAAGTACACGAAGAATTTAATGAGTACGAGATGCGGTCTAGTGGGGTGGGAAATATTACGATAGACCACTTAAGGCGGTTCAGCGAGATCGAAACAACTGTCGTGTCACTATCGGCCAGAAAAATATTTCATCGTTCTCAAAACCTGCCCGCACGTTTGCCGCTGTGACTGGGTGACAATGATTTCAGAACGGAAAAATTGTGAAACGGTTTGTGCTTGGAAAATTAATTTTCAGGAACATTGTGAGAAATTGGAGACTCAATTCCACTCGAAAAGAACATTGTTCAAACCTCTTGCACTTGATTGGTTCTCTTCCATATTTAAGCACAGGAATTAGTATTTTCTAATGGATAGCTTTTCGCCTAAAAAAACAGGTAAATTTTGGTTTCTTTTCTGATGTGTGTTGGGATGACGAGATGGGGATTTTCTAAGTTTTTTAAAAAATTGTAACTTCTCGATAAGTGATGAAATCATCAACGTTTAACCAAAGTGCTGCTGTTGCTGTACGGCCAATCGGTGCAGGTGGTTCTGGCAACCAGGCTCATCTGAAATGAACGATGGACCAGTGAGCTTTTAGTATGGTCATCAAACTTTCGCATAACGGATATT
>OX632364.1:32253520-32266020 GCA_951751655.1 Ophion costatus | reverse complement strand
TCTCTAGCTAGTTATCATTTTTAATAATCATCGACAAATTTTTCACGGAACCTCCATCCTCGCTCAACTACAAATTCTAATTGTCATCAAGCAATTTTTACGAAGCCTCAATGTCGAATGAATGTCAATTTCTAGTTATCATCAGCACATTGTCACAGAACATCAATCTCTAGTTAACTTCAATTTAAGATTGGAATCAATAAATTCTCACAGGATCTCAACCTCTCAGTGCTGCCAATTTCTAATTACCATAAAAGAATTCTCACTAAACCTCAATTTGTGAGTGATAACAACTTACAATTATCATAAAAAATTCTCAAGCAACATCAGTCTCTAAATAACCGCAGATTCTAATAACCATCAACGAACTTTTCCCAGAACCTATATCACTCAACCACAATTCCCAATTATCATCAAGTAATTTTCACACAGCCTGACTCTGGAATAAATGTACATTTTTGGTTAGCATCAGCAAATTCTCACAGAACATCAATCTCTCATTACTTTCAATTTATGATGAGAACCACTAAACTCCGACCGAATCTCAATCTCTGAATGATGAAAATTTCTAGTTATCATCAAAGGATTCTCACAGAAGCTCAATCTCTGATTAATAACAATTTTTAATTATCATAAAATCTTCACACATAACATTCATTTCTAATCAATGACAAATTCCAATAAGCGTTAACAATTTTTCAACAAAGACTCAATCTACACTCAACTACAAATTCTAATTATCATCAAACAATTTTCACACAGCCTCAATCTGAAATGAATTTCAATTTTTAGTAATCATAAGCAAATTCTCCCAGGAGCTCAATCTTTAAGTACTGACCGTTGCTAGTTATCGTCAGCAAATGTTCACACACCATCAATCTCTAATTAATTTCAATTAATGATTAAGATCAATAAACTCTGACAGGATCTCAATCTCTAAGTAATTACGTTTCTTAATTATCATGAAAAACCTGGTAAATAACATCGATCTATAATTAATCGAAAATTCGAATAACCATCAACACATTTTTCACAGAGCTTCGATCTTCACTCAACTACAAATTCGAATTGTCATCACACAATTTTCAGAGCCTCAATCTCGAATCAATATCCACTTGTCGCTATTATCATACAAAACACTCACAGACCATTAATCTCTATTCAACCGTAATTTCGAATTATCATGAACAAGCCGTCGCGGAACATCAATCTCTAATTACCCCCAATTTCTAAATATCATCAACATACCCAATCCAACCCATATAAACCCAAACAAATTTGCAATAATTCTCACAGAATCTCAATTTCCAATTAATAACGACTTTTAGTTATCATGAGATACTTCTTAAATAACATCGATCTATAATTAATCGAAAACTCTAATAACCATCAACACATTTTTCACAGAACTTCGATCTTCACTCAACTACAAATTCGAATTGTCATCACACAATTTTCGGAGCCTCAATCTCGAATCAATATCAATTTCTAGTTATTATCAGTCAAAAAAATTCACAGAACAATAATCTTTAGCTACTCGTAATTTCTAATTATCATAAACAAGTCGTTGGGGAACATCAATCTCCAATTACCCCCAATTTCTAAGTATCATCAACAGACCCAATCCAACCCATATAAACCCAAACAAATTCGCAAACGATATCCATCTCTGTTTAATCATACTCCCGACTCGTCATCAACAAATTTTCACAGATCATTAATTTCTAATTACCCACAATTCCGAATTATCATCGACAAAATCTCACAGAATCTCATACTCCGATTAATCAGAATTTCTAATTATTATCGACGAATTTACCGAGAGTACCTCTATCCTAATTCGAACCAATGAACTGTCATAAATTGGTCATCGGGCTCCGAATATCTTCCATCAATGATGAACTGTGATCTCGACCAATCGTCCTAGCGCGCGACAAAATTGAGTTAATAATGTTTTTCAGCGTTTCGGTAACTGTTAATTAGTGTTTTTCTTATTGTTCTAGGTAAATATTCGGAATGAGGCTCCTGTTAGAATCACGCTAATTTCTGTTTGGGTTTGTTTGGGGTTGTTTGAGGCTGTTTGGCGCTGTCTGGGGTTGTTTGGGTTTGTTTAGGGCTGTTTTTGGATCGTTTGGGGTTGTTCGGGGTCGTTTGAGGCTGGCTTGCGTTTGTTTAGGGATCTTTAGGGTTGTTTGGGTCTGTTTGGGTTTGTTTGAACCCTTGAAAAAAATTAGCCTAATTCTAGCATGAGCCCCACTTCCGAATATTTACCTTATTCTATTCTTTTTTGCCGTGCCTCTAACACAAATGGACACTTCTCGTTCGACTTCGTCCAGAGTACAGCAAGTAAAGAAAAAGTTTGCCAGAAAAGATGCGGCTCCTTTCCACCGGAATCTGGGCTACTCGCGAATAGTGCACGTGCTAATTCCTGGGGAACAGGTGCGTCATCGGGGCAGGGACGGGAAAGCGTTAGCCGAAATTGCTCGATGTAACCCGCGGCAATATGCTCGCGGAGTTTCGTGCGCTTTAACGATCTCGTGCACCAGACAAGCACACAATCCTACACACACCACGTCCGTTTCTCCATTATTGTCGACAACATTTACCCTACGGCTATACGCATTCTCTCAAATTTTCCTGCACCCATAACGAGCCTAGCCAAATATACGTATGCAAAAATTCCTCTAACGGGTTATGCCCAGTTGTAGCAGTCGAAGACAGCTCATTTTTCGGATTTTTTTTAGAAAACCACGACGATGAATTTCTGCGAAAATGACGTTTTTGGAAAAGTATCATCTGAAGAAGACTCTGCAATTTCTTTGTGTAAGAATATTTAATTATAATCGATGTACATGTCTGCTGATGCTGATGTCTGGGAAGCCCCTGTCGAAAGTTGGGCAGTGAGCAATGCCCTTCTCAACCAGGTTATCTAATACAAAAAATCGAACATTTTTCGTTAGTATATCAGTTTGACCTATGAACAATCGCAGAAATTTCCGAAGCATCAATAAAAAGAAGGCACTTGTTCAAAATGAGAGGCTTGATTTTTCCGAAAAAAATTGGGCATTTTTCGTTCATCGAATCACAAATATACACGGGGAAAAAAATCGTTCGAAAAATACTATATTTTTACATTTAGAAAAAAACCTCAACATTTTAGAAAGATCGACGCAGTCGTTTTTGAGATATTTTGCTCGCCGATTTTGAAAACGCACCTTCGAGAAAAAAGCGTTTAAAGTTTTGACCGAAAGTCCGGGCACAGAAAATTTATAAGATTATATACAGACGTTTACAACTAGGCGTAATCCCTTAAGGGGTCCTCTCACTTTAGACGTTAAAAAAGGCTATTTTCATGAATTCTTTTTGATAGGTTAATATTATAGATATTGATATAAAAGTTGTTACACTTAGTGAATACACTTTCGGAAGACATAAGAAAACTTTTTTATTTATTTAAATCACTATTTATAGACGAAAATGGTAGTTACAAAATGTCCTAAAAATCGTAGGTCTACGCCCTTGATGAAACCTCATCGATGGATCATCCGAAGCAAAAAAATCAAACGGTTTTAGATTCAGTATGTTGATCGCTATAGCGCATATCATACGATTTTTATATATGCAAAAACAACAAAATGTCGGACATTTTTCTAAAAAACAAAAAAAAAACGTGTTTTTTCACCGCTTTTGGCAAATAAATGTAAACATCAACATTTTAAAACATTCTTGATATGCGCTATAGCTATAGTTGTAAATAATATGTGGTTAAAATTGCACAAGGATCGGCTCAGTATCTTCGAAGATTTTATCAACAAGCCGTCGAAAAACGTTGCTTCGAGAAAAACGCGTTTAAATTTTGCGTTACATAAATACATTGAAAAAATCCTTTTTATGTATTTCGAAAGTGTATTTATCGAGTGTAACAACTTTTATATCAACATCTATAAAAAAAAATTATCAAAAAGTCATGAAAACAGCCTTTTTTAGCGTCTAAAGTGAGAAGACCTCTTACAAGGAACATCCCTCAGGTGTCCGCCTCCGATTTTGTTGAAACTCATATATGTGATAGAGCATCAAAAATTTTGAGACACGTATTTTTTTTTATCGGCGGAAAAACGGTTTTGAGGGGTGAAACGCGCCCTCGAAAATAGGGGTGTTTTTCGTTTTTCGTCGATAATGGTATCGTTCTCATCTCAAATGTATAGTACATGAAAAAATAAACATTGTTGCAATTTGAATTTTTTTTATATCTCATACCGTTAAAACGTTATCGACGAAAAACGAAAAAACATCCCTATTTTCGAGGGTGCGTTTCACCCCTCAAAACCGTTTTTCCGCCGATAAAAAAAAATACGTGTCTCAAAATTTTTGATGCTCTATCACATATATGAGTTTCAACAAAATCGGAGGCGGACACCTGAGGGATGTTCCTTGTTAGACGTCATTCGGATACATATACATGCATATACAGGATGATTCACAATTATTTTCCCCCGTGAGCCTATACGGCGTATCATTGCGAGTAAAACACTTTTTTCCAATATTTTTTGCCAAAATAAAATGGACCAGCAAACTCGCTTTGAAAATCGACAATATGACTGAATAATATATGTTTATTATTTGATACATGCCACAAAACATTTTTTTCGTTTTTTTTTCAAAGTCATCAAAGTTCTTTAAAATGGAATGGCATATTTTTCCCCCTTGCACATTGTAGCCGGCATCCAGACGAATTCACCCATGTAGCAAAGCATGACCTTCAAATGACCGTCACTCCAGAAATATTGAATAAATAATAATTCAACATGTAAGATTTTTTTCTTCATTTCTGTCACGCCAAATAATTCCTACGAGGTGGGTTACAAATGTATCACAATAACACGACACAGTAACAGATTCGGTGATGGCAGAAGATTTACAAAAACACCTACACCTATTCCTACGTACACAATCGTGTTTGTCGACTACTTATTACTCTCAATACATTCTTGCTATCAGATTTCTAAAGATTCTAATTTTTTTCAGCGCAAAATAAATAATGCACAAACTCGTTGCATTATTGCTCATACCATATTTTTCTTGGTTGAAGGTCATTTGAAGGTCATGCTATGTCACATGGTTGAATTCGTCTGGATGCCGGCTACCCTGTGTAGGGGGAAAGAACATGCCATTCTATTTTTCGAAACTTCGATGACCTTGAAAAAGCCGAAAAAATGAAATTAAAAAAATATATTGTCATAGCCATGTGTGTCCTTCCAATCATTCAAATTCCGATGAGTACATACTTCGTATTTTCAAGTCCAACGGAGATATTCAGGTGTCCTGTTTCTCGTCACTCACCCTGTATACTGCACTTTTCAACTTTCGGTTCCAATCGAACTTCGCGAGGCCCATTGATCAGAGAAGCATCGGGTTTGGTTTGATTGTACGCAGAAAGTCCCATAGGGATGTGCACACATTCGAAATAGACACGGTCTGCACGGCCGGACGATAGCGGACAGTCACTTTGATATATCTGCGTATATCGTTGATGACGAGCACATATCTCCCGTATCAAATGTATATCTGGGACCGGATATCGTCCGTATACTCGGTCGATGTACCTCCCGGGTATAAATTCATGGCTGTGCAACACTCCGTGCGTCATTTCGGCTCTTTTTGACGTTGACGGTATTGTGACGTATCCATTCCATTCTGGGTGTGTGTTACGCTGGGTCACCTACGGTCGCATTTGATACCCCGTAATACGGTCCATTCCTATAGCGAATGCATCGGAACGAGGCCTCAATCAATACACGAATGGCGTACGGAGGGACGTTGCTGTGAAATTGTTCAATTTTTGGAAAATTTTAATTTCAACTATATTATAATATAAATATAGTATTAATTAATATTGTTATTTACTTTATTATAATTATGATAAATGAGGATTATTGTTGCCAACTTTGGGGATTCTACGATAACCGTGGCGCCGCGATTTAAGGATGTTGAGTCCCAAATCGCAAATGATGATAAAATTCTGAAAATTTGGTATGTTTTTGTATGAAGTATTTCAGAGGTCGTGTAAAAATTTCACGACAATTAGGAAGCTCGTTATTGAACAATTAACATTCACAAATTAAATGCTGTCTTATGGAAACTGATGTAACTTTGCAATAAGTTATTTTTTTGACCTCTCAATTTTGTAAAATCTACGATATACTGAAAGTAACGGAAACAAAACGAAGTTTATTGATAAATTTTTTTTATTTATTTTAAAATTGTTCTTAACAAAATGTTAATTTTTTAATAACGAGCTTCCTAATCGTCGTGAAATTTTAACACGACCTCTTAAATACTTCATACAAAAACAAACAAAATTTTTAGAATTTTCTTATCATTTTTTATTTCAACCCTTAAGGAGGTTGAAGTAATGATGATAGAACTCTGAAAATTTGGTATGTTTTTACATGAAGTATTCAGGAGGTCGTGTCAAAATTTCATGACGATTAAGAAGCTATTTATTGAACAATTAACATTAACATGTTTCATAGGGACTCAACATCCTTAATGACGGATTCTTATGTATCTCGACGAGACAAATCGAAACTGGAGAATACAATTTTTCGATATCGATATTAGTTTTCGAGATATCCAATAAATTTTTTTTTTAATTTTATTTTTTAAAATACTATTGGAACGTATTTCTGTGGTGTGATGTATTGGGGGAGCGCAGCCCTTCTAAGACTCTTGAACTTATATCAAGATCTATTAACGCACGTAAAAAGGTTGAAAATTGATGATTGGTTTCATTAAGAGTTATACAATTCTTTTTAAAAATAATCATTGATTAATCCCGTTCTACGTGTGTGCGGAACGCGATAGATGATACCTCCTCGTGGTACGATCTGGGCGTACATAATTTTTATCTCGTCTATAGCGAAATCAACTCGTCAGTTTTTAATTATCGAACCATTGTCTAAATTTTGTTTTCGATATTGATTTTTATATTGTAAATCTATCAATCGCGGCTTCAGCCCGAAATCGGCTTCAATTTTTTTGCAGCCATTTTTATAACTATACAATGGCATAACATGGAACATTAAGGTGGGGGAAATCTTTATATGGGAAAGAAATGTACAAAATGTAAAAAATTTTTCGAAAAACGAGTCGCCTGACTCGGAGATCGATATAATTTTTTGTCCTGATAGAATTTTCGGCCAGTTAAATGCTTATTTTTTCTGCGATGTGCGCGTGTGTGTGTGTGAGTGTAATTCGATAGATTTACTATATTATCGAAAAAAAAAATTATTTAAGAATTCGATATCTCGAAAACTAATATCGATATCGAAAAATTGTATACTTCACTTTCGATTTCTCTCATCGAAACACTCAAGAGTCTATCATTAAATCGCGGTGCCACAGTTATCGTAGAACTGCCCTAATTTTAGTAATGCATAATTTCATACATATGATGTAAATTTATTGAGTACAAATTTACAAATTCATCTACATATACCGGCTGTTTAATCTTACACCTGATTTATCTAAAAAAAATACTGCTCCGATCAAGTTTGGTAGAAAAATTCATGACCCTATTGTAAAAACAACATATCGGCCATCTTAACGACGCTATTTTGAATTTTTTGGACCAAAAAAGGATTTTTGTAACTTCCCCCTGTGAACCCTAAAAGCTTTTTTTATTCTCAACACTTGATCGGAGCTGAATTTTTCGAGATAAATCAGATGTAACATTAAAATGGGACAGCCGGTATAAACGGCAAAGTCCTGACTGACTGACTTATCAGCGCCGAGTCTAAACCGATAAATGTAAAAACATGAAATTTGTAGCGGATGTTGATTTTATTATGCAGGCACCATCCAAGAAGTGATACCGCAATTTCGGAATTCAACCCAGAAAGAGAGTAACGGGGTGGCAAACTTTGTATGGAAATTAAATAAAACCTGGTCGGATTTACGTGAAATGTGGTATTCGTGCTTCTTGACATAATCAATGAAACGCGTATTTCAGCGTTTTAAATTCAACCCCTAAGGGGCGAAAGGGGGTGGCAAAGTTTTTATGGAAAATAGAAAAAAATTAGTCGGAAGATATACTTAAAACTTGGTATTCATGCTTTTCAACACAATTAATAAAATACGTATTTTAGCGTTTTTCAAAATCCAAGCCCTAAACGAAAGGGGGTAACAAATCTTGTACAGGAAATTTAAAAAATCGGGTCAAATTTACTTGCAACTTTGTATAACTGTTCCTAGACACAATTAATTAAATTTCAGCCTTCTTAGAAATTCAATCCTTAAGGGGAAAAGGTGTAGCAAAGTTTCGATAATAACCAAAAATATCTGGTCAGATTTACTTGGAACTTAGTATCAATGCTCTACAACATAATTCTACGTGTTCCCCAATGAAACATTTCAGGAACACATTTCATTACGGAGTATTGAATGCAAGTCTACGCGAGCGAAGCAGCGAGCGAAGCAGCTAGTAACTTTATAAATTATTATTAGTCAATTTTTTTTAATGATAATAATAATAATTATTATAATGGCGTAGGGTTTTTGTCTTTTGTCCTGATGGCCTTTCATTATCTCTCTCTACCCCCCCCCCCCCGCCCCTCTCTCCCTCTCTCTCTCTGACGAGAGACGCCTGCAGGAGTGCACCAGACCACGGCGTTACGAAGTCTCGCCCATCATCCATCGCGCGAGCGAATAATCCCAAGCCCGATAAACGAGTTATCGCGAACTTCCAATCGGACTCAACTTTCACCGAGGGGTCGCCCCAGATGGAGATGGAGAGTGAGAGAGTTAGAGGTTAGGATAGGGCAAACTGCGGGATCTCTCGGTATTTTCTCGAGACGAACGTGAGGGAAGTGTGAAACGGATACCGAAAGAGGATCTGGCGTACATCAGCCACTTAATTTCACGAAAGGCACCCCATTTGTGCCGGGAATTGTAGAAATTATGTGCTCGTGAGGCGCACGTGGATAACTAATTTTTTAAATTAATTTTCACAATTTCTTCTCCTAAATCGTTGAATACTGTGGACTCTTGTCTGTCACGTCAACAATCGTAAGCATTATTGCGATTATGCAAAAAAAATAGTTTGTTACCGCCATTGTTTTATTAATTATTATATTATTATAATAATTAATAAAACAATATTAATTATTATAATAATTAATCTTATCATTTTCTTATAGAGTGTATAACTATATACTTTATAAGAAAATTATTTTATACAACGAATTTTTTATTGGCACGTTTCTTAACGATTTTTGTTTGATCGGAGGCTCGTGCAAATTCTAATGTTGTAAACTTTCGATATATATATATATATATGTATATATGTATATGAACGGTAGAATGAATGTAAAAAAAGTATTGAAAGGATATTCGAGTAATGCTCGAACAGAATCCCAAATAAACAAAAGTGTTGAGTATGGGTTGAGCAATGGAACATAAATTCTAACTCGTCAGATTTATAAGAAAACGTTTGCTACAAAAGTTGCATAGTTTAAAGGGGGTCATCAAGCGCTTCTACGAGGTTTCTCCAGGTAGAGGTGCTTCGGAGATTTCAAGGTCTCCTTCATTTTTTCAAGCTACTACCACCATTTTTTCAGAATTTTGTCAAGGAACTGAAAATAAGTTTACATACCGAATTTCAAGCTGATCGATCAATATTTCGTGTAGAAAATCGATTTAAAAAAAAAAGAAACTTTAATGTTCCTAACCTAGAATCGATAAAATCAAAACGGTGAAAACAGTTACTGCTATAAGAGGTGCTCAAAGTGATGGCCATCACTTTCAATACACGCTTGCAATCTGACTCGCATTGATTGTATTGTCTTATTAATCGCATCAGCATGGACGAACAAGCTCCAATTGACGTTTCAATAATGTCAACAGTGCCAACGACTGCCCAAGGTAGGCAAGGATGAATAATTAAAGTATGTTCGTTCATACAGATTGACGTGATTAATACAATCAATGCGAATCAGATTGCAAGCGTGCATTGAAAGTAGTGGCCATCACTTCAAAATGAGGCCAAACAAACCTTTTATAAGAGTAAGTGTTTGCACTATTTTTCAACTGATACAGGCTAAAAACATTTAAATTTCTATTTTATCGGTTTTTTACGTTCAATCTCGATCGATCATCATTAAATTTGACGCGTGAACTTCATTTTAGTTCCTTGATAATTGTTTTTTAATTTAGTAGTACCGTTTATAAAATGGCGGTAACCTTGACATCTCCGAAGCGCCTCCACCTGGATCAACCCTATAGCCACCCCTCGATGACCCCCTTCGAACTATGCAACTGTTGAAGGAAAAGTTTTCTCCTAAGTCCGATGGGTTCAAAAATATTTCTACTGCTAATAGTTCCTGCCTCACCTGGTATATACAGGGTGTCCTGTTATGCATGAATAATCCTGCAACTGCCGATAAATCAGATCATATGCTGGAATTTCAGTTCAGTAAAAGTTCCACGGTTTTCGTGATTTTGGGTCTTATTTGAAAAAAAAAACATCATGCGCTTTCGGATTTTTGCAAGCCATTTCTACAAATGATATGAGTCGACTATAACTAAGCAAATTTTCAAAGCAACTGGCACGATATGCGTAGTACATTTTTTTTACACAGCAGGCTATCAAAGTCAGATGTTCGAATAGGTTTGTATGAAAATTCTGCACAAGATCTTCTTTTAATAAAGTTCCCTCAACATTTCAGGTTAAAAAAGAGACGTTACTAGATAAAACAAATAACCGACAGTATTTTAAAAAATCGGCTACAAAAAGTTAATATTTGTAGAAATGACATGCGAAAAACCAAGAGCAGACGATTTTTATCTTGAAAAGCGTGGGGCGTTTATTAAACTTGAATTCCAGCATACAGGTGGACATGATCTGAGCTACTGACAGTTGTAGGATTATCCATTCATAACAGGACACCCTGTATGGATGTGCGGGTGCGTGTGCGCGTGTGTGTGTGTGTGTATATATATATATTTATATATATATATGTGTGTGTGTGTGTACATAAATCAAATATTGTGTTGTACGTGTGCATTATATGTATATAATAGATGTCGACTAACACGATACGATTCTGACGATATTGCACACTCCTGCGTGTATGTAGGTTACATAATATTGGTGGTACTTGGCATGAAACAGCTTGCGACGACCTAAAATCGTCCTGATACCGTTTTCCACACGTCCAATATTGCCTGCTCGAGCAAAAGTGTGACGATATACCGGCGAATGAAGGGGGGTTGGGGAAGAAGGGTGAATACATCGAGCTAGCGTCGATAGCGAATTTTTACTCGTTTCACGAGGTCGTTTTCTCGCAAACATTCCCTCTGCTCTTTTCCGCTGTCGCGAAATGTAAAATCCCCACGCGCCCCATACGAAACGATGTCACCTGCCGTTGATTTGACAGCACTTGCTACGAATCTCGATAAAAGCTGGCGAGTCAATGATTATTACACGACCGGGAAAGAATTGAACTTTGGAAGTCCGTTTGGGTTTATTTTCTGACGATTCGTCCGACAGTAAGAAACGACGCTGAGATGACGCTCGAGCCGCGCTCGAGACCGTCCGATCGACGTTCGTGCGAAGGAAAACAGTGAAAATTTTCGTGGCGGAGAAAAAAAAACGAAGTAAAGGAGAACAAAGTGGGTGAGGAAGATAGTGATAAAGTAGTGAGTTTGCAAGTAGAAAAGGAGAATAATGTGCTGCACGGGTGGTACGAGCGGTACGAGGATGACTCGGTGCGGGGTTGTTTGCGGTCTCGCGGCGCTGGCCGCCCTCACTACCGCCCTTCTCGGTCCTGCCTGGCTTCACACCGAGGAAAAATTATCCCTTCCGCATCTGCCGAGGCAATTGGCCGCAGCTGTTAGCGTCAGATTCAAGCTCGGTCTCTTCAAGGTCTGCCCGCAGATCATCAAACCGGCGAACCTCACTATTCGTGAGTACATTACGTTTTTGTTGGAATACACGATACCGCTTTGTAGGTCTGATGGACCACCAATTTGTACTTGTGAGAAATGATGGTTCAGATTTTTGGGAAGGAATCTGTTGGAAACTTAGATGGGTTTACTTGATTGGAAATTTATTAACTTGGATAAATTGATTTGCCTCGTAAGTTATTGATATACGTTTATTTTCGTAGTTACTTTTTCCCGGATACATTTTTCCCTTAGTTACTCAGTAACTTAGAAAAGCTTTTCCCCGAGTTACTCAGTAACTTAGAAAAGCTTTCCCCTTAGTTACCCAATAGCTTAGAAAAGCTTTTCTTTGGTGACTTAGTAACTTAGAAAAGCTTTTTTACTGACTTAGTAACTTAGAAAAGCCTTTTCTTTACTGACTTAGTAACTTAGAAAAGCTTTTTCTTCAGTGACTTAGTAACTTCGAAAAGCTTTTTCTTCAGTGACTTAGTAACTTCGAAAAGCTTTTTCTGCAGTAACTTAGTAATTCAAAAAAGCTTTTTTAACGACATAGTAAC
>OX632364.1:32103520-32248520 GCA_951751655.1 Ophion costatus | reverse complement strand
AAGCTTGTGACCCAAAAACAGGTCGATTTTGAATATTTTTTTCTGAAGATAGTATGAGGATGTGGAGGTCGGGATTTTACAGACGTTTGATACATAGTCTTGCCTTGTTTGGGATATTTTTTTGATGAACGATATTGATAAACAATGAAGTTTTTATTATTTAAACAAAGTGCCGTCGTTGCTGCAGGGCCGGTCCGTGCTGGCGGTTCTTGCAGCTAGGATGATCCGAGGGAAAAGTGAAAAAATGCACTTTCAGTATAATAATGAAAATATCTTATGACCGGATACTTTCTTCAAATTTTGAAAATTACTAAAATGGCGAGTTGCCGCAAAAAAGTTTGATTTTCGACCAAGAAAAACAATTATGATAATTTGTTAGTAACAAACGGGTAGACGTAAGGAAAAATTATCAAGTTATACCATAGACAATGGTGTGAACTACGCTATGGCCGAACTTAAGGATGTTGAGTCCCAAATCGCAAATGATGATAAAATTCTGAAAATTTGGTATGTTTTTGTATAAAGTATTTCAGAGGTCGTATAAAAATTTCACGACAATTAGGAAGCTCGTTATTGAACAATTAACATTCATAAATTAAATGTTGTTTTATGGAAACTGATGTAACTTTGCGATAAGTTTTGTTTTTGACCTCTCAATTTTATTATATCTACAATATACTGAAAGCAACGGAAACAAAACGAAGTTCATTGATAAATTTTTTTTTATTTCTTTTAAAAATTGTTTTTAACAAAATGTTAATTTTTTAATAACGAGCTTCCTAATCGTCGTGAAATGTTAACACGACCTCTTAAATACTTCATACAAAAACATACCAAATTTTCAGAATGTTCTTATCATTTTTTATTTCAACCCTTAAGGAGGTTGAAGTAATGATGATAGAATTCTGAAAATTTGGTATGTTTTTACATGAAGTATTCAGGAGGTCGTGTAAAAATTTCATGACGATTAAGAAGCTATTTATTGAACAATTAACATTAACATTTTTCATAGGGACTCAACATCCTTAAAGTGATTCGGACGAATAGATTTCGAGATACGCGCACACCGTGAAATGCAACACAGTTTCGAGAAAACCCCAATGAAAAAAAGGGTGAATCGCAGTGGAATTAATTGCCACGCACAATGATTCTCAGATTGTAGGCCTTGGACATAAATTTGTTTGGGATCTCCGGTTTTAAATAAATGATCCGGTATTAATAAAACGTGCGAAGCGGGCAGGTGAAATAAAGGAGGCACGAGAGGAGGACGAAGAGATCGGAGAAAATTGTAAACCGATTGATAGATAGCCCCGATACGAAGAGAGCTCGTAAAATCGATCGGTCTCGTCTGACTCCCCGAGCACATTCGGGCTATACAGCGCCACGAGTATATATATATATATGTCCATCTCTGCTGCTGCTATACACGCTGCGGGTTTTCCTCACCGATGATCATCGAGATGCCTTCTACGTTGCCTCGTTTCCCGATAAGTCTCTCGTCTCGCCAATGAAGACAAATCGTCGACGTACCGCAGGTTTTAACCACGTTTCTCGAGGAGAAACGCGTCTACGAGCTCTATAATTAATCGTCTCGTCTTAGGGCTAAGACTGACGCGAAATGGATAATCGGGGCAGAGGGACCTTCGCGCCGGCACGTATCATTTGGCGTTGTTGGTTAGCACAAGAAACGCCAACTTCGTTTAGAGCATGTAGTAAGAACAAAAAACCTTAGAAGTGGAAAATTCGTAGCGACCGGATGATTCTACACCGACTGAGAACTTGACGAATTCATCGGAGCGAAGAATTGAAAAAGGCCTGAACAGCTTATCACTGAGGGAGGCTACCGCACTCATTTCAATCATTCAGTCCAATAGATTGGGCCCAATGGCAATTTTTCAGTCCGATCGATCGGGACCAGCTTCCATTCTTCATTCCCATCATTTGAAACCGATTTCAATTCTCCAGCCCCGCTGATTGAGACCAATTTCAATTCTTCAGTCCCTCCGATTGGGCCCAATTTACATCTTTCAGTCCCATCGATTGGGACCAATTTCAATTCTCCAGTCCCATCGATTCGGACCAATTTCAATTCGTCAGCTTCATCGATTGGGACCAACTACAATTCTTCGGTCCCATCGATTGGGACCATATTCAGTTCTCTAGATCCATCAATTGAGGCCACCCTCAATTATCCAGTCCCATCAATTGGGTCCAATTCCTATTCTTCAGACCATCGATTGGGACCAATTTCAATTCTTCAGTCCCATCGATTGGGACCAATTTTAATGTTTCGGCCCCATCGATTCGGACCAAGTTCAATTCTTTGCTCCAATCGTTTCGGCAACATATCCCTGTCCTATGCGATCTTCGGCACGCAACTTTGCGGCCGAGAGGTCACCCATCCGTGTATTGGGCTCAGGCCATTTCTGCTTAACGCGCTCAACGACGTTTCAAGAAAATTGTGAAAGAAAACGTATGGCATACTTTTCAACGTTTAAGTATTTATACGTCATTCATTGATGTTGACGAAAAGTTTTTAGACGTTGCTGTTATTCGTCCTTTCCGGGTCTTTGGTGATTTAATTTGTTGATAATACTTTTTACAACGGCGCATCGCCGTAAAGGGCATAATGGAAGGGTTCACAAAGGGCTTTGAGATCTACAGGGAGGGCCGAGAACGTCCAAGCGGAGGGCAGCAGGAGAGAGATCAGCAGTAAGAAAGAGACGGTGGTCTGACCAAAACTTCGTTCGACTACTTAATGTATCATCGATATATCGGATGCCCACGAGGGGCTCCCCGTGACACGCCTAGGCAGGGCGAACGAGAGCGGGAGAGAGAGAGAGAGAGAGAGAAAGAGAGAGAATCGAAAAGCGACCCACCCAGTATCTATACGTCAAGGAACTTTGCTGGGAAAGCTTTCCCGCAACCGCACGATCAGCCCCTTTCTGTCCTCTCGTCACAGTTCCCGTGGTTTTCGATAGTGTGATGGCATCGATGCCTCGAGCGACCCCTTCGTGATAGACGGTGCAACGAAGGTGCACGAGACTCCCTTGGGATATTTTCCTTCATTTCGCTTCTTGGAGAAATCGATCGCCCTAAGGGAAATAGGAAAATAAATTTGTGAAAAGGTGTAGAAGGGAGGGTCATGAAGATACCACATTTCGCAGGTATACAACTTTAACAGGGATTATCCTTTATCCATTTTATTTCCGTAATATCGCTATCTACTCGGCAGTGTATGACACAGAATAAAGGATCACTTGGATCAAGGTAATCGTTAATTCACAGGTGCCAATTAAATATTCCGATGGGACGCCAGAAATGTTGATTACTGGTTCAATGAAGTGAATCATTTCTGAAATAATGTAATATTCCATTTGTTCAGTAAAAAATCGATAGCAATCGCCAAGGACGGACTCAGGCCGAGTCATTTTCTCTTTCAACGTAGGGTGGGTTGAGAAAAATCAACTCGTACGTCTACAAAAGAAAATGTTCGGCACGAATTAGACGAATGCCAAATTTGAGCTCGTCTACTCGAGTCAAAATGTCAAAGCTTAATCACCTTTTTCCCTAATTTCTTCACCCGGAACATTTTCGAGAAATTCTAAAATTTCGATAATTTCAAAAGCTGATCATCACAGATATAGAAAGCTTTTTTTTTCTAATCTCAAAATAGTTATCTTTAGCCAAATCACAGCTATTACAAAACTCATGTATTTCTGAAGACAAAAATAGCTTTTTTCAAACAACTGCCATTTGCATAACAATAATGATGTTCGAATTTGCAAACAAGCTTATCAAAGCTCTCATAGTAAACTTCAATAAAGCTCGTCTCGATTCGCCAAAAATATTTGATAGCCATTGGGTCATCTGAGCGAGGATGTAAATAGCGAGCTGTCCGTGTAAGCCGAATTGGAAAAAAATCGAACGCTTCGCCTCAAACTAGAGAGCTTAAAAGCAGCGGGAATTTTTCCCTATCTGACACTATTGTTAAACCAACAAAGCGGCGAAGTTTTTTTCCGGCAACACCCTACGGTCTATTTGCTCCGAGACAGTTTAATCGCATTAAACGTTTGCGAAGCTTCATTATTGCATCCATGCGGGATAACTGCACCACCGCCTGTCACATGTACATGTAGAATCCGCGATGTGAAATTCTCCCATATTTCGTTCTATTATAATTAAACGGTGCGCAATTTGTTCCGCCAATTTGATCCCAGTGTATTTGCTCCACTTTTACACTTTGTTCCAACTGGATGACTGCAATTACATCATAGCATATTTATAGCTGGTGAAAAAATAAAAATTAAAGGAAAACGATAAAATGAAAAAATAACTATAGAGTGACAGGTACCTCTATAGGCATAGAACGTGTGGTGGAAAAAATCTTTATTAGTCGACATTAGTTGAGCTTCATTAACGATGAATTATCGCTAAGTGGCACGAGTGAAAGTCATTGGGACGTAAAAAATTCGATGGATATAAAATACAAGTATTATATATAGATTTGTATGTAAAGAGGCAGCTATTAAGTACATGCTCGAATAATCAAATTTCTCATGTTCATTTATTTCTCTCTCTCTCTCTCTCTCTCTCTCTCTCTCTCTCTCTCTCTTTCTCGTTTTGTCTCTCTTACTGCCTAGATCGCGAAAGAAACGGGAGACTCTACTTCCAGAGTAAGAGAATTGTGGAAGGAATTACCCGGGTTATATCGAAGTGGAGCCAGCGAGAGAGAAGCACCCACGAGATTTTTCGCAGATCCGTGAAACGACGGGAGGAAAGGGCTGAGTTCAATGGGGGGGGGGGGGGGGGGGGAGCTTCGAATACATTTCCTCGTCTTATCTCTCTTTCTCAGTGAACTTTTTCCACTTTTCCAACGTACAAGAGGTCAAGAGAGAGAGGTCGAGAGAGAGAGAGAGAAGAGAGAGAGAGAGAGAGAGAGAGAGAGAGAGAGAGAGAGAGAGAGAGAGAGAGAGAGAGAGAGAGAGAGGGACGGAGGGAGGCTGGAGCGTAAAGTGTAATGAACGCAAGAATGGAAGAGAAAAGGAAAGAAAGTACCCTGGCGAGAAATCGTAACCGGCAGGTTCGGTAAAAAAGAAGTATATGGAATTTCATTACGCTCGAGAAAAGCTCTTGGCTGTTTCGAGGCACTGCTCGATGGTTTCGCAGCCGCCAATCAGGTCTCGACGATATCGGAATTCGATCTGTATCGCACGATTCCCTATCCAGCATCACTCTGCCTCTCTCTCTCTCTCCCTCTCTCTCTCTCTCTCTCTCTCTCTCTCTCTCTCTCTCTCTCTCTCTCTCTCTTCTCCCTCTCTCTCTCTCTCTTGCGTTTTTCATTCTCTTTCTCTCTTTAACTGAGACAGTTTCTTTCTATTTTTCACTTTTTTCGATACACTTTGTATCCCTTCACTTTGGACCCTTCTTTTCTACATTCCTTGCGCTCGACCCCTCAAACCACGTGTACACCTTCGTCGAATCTCTGTGCCCTGATAAATTCCAAGACATATTACATCTCGAGAAATCACCAAGCTATCTTCACCTCCACCTGACAATCGCAGACAGTTATTCGTTTTGTAAATTCGCATGTGTAAAAACGATTGGGTCTTTTAATTATATATATATATATATATATGACTGTGTGTACAGAACTTTTCTATTTTAGAGGAGAGGGAGTGTTTATTATTACGGAATTATTACGGAAATATTACGGAAACGAAGGTTTATGTTCTTATCCCTTCTGGATGTGACATAATGCGTATAGTTATGCAAATATATAATTTTTAATTGACAACATATATTAAAAAATATAATATATTTCTTAATTGACAACATATATATATATATATATATTTATATATATATATATATATATGTTGTCAATTAAAAATTATATATTTGCATAACTACACACATTATGTCACATCCGGAAGGGATAAGAACATCAACCTTCGTTTCCTTCGTTTTTTCTTACACCTAGCGCAATAGCACGGGATGAGGCTAAAAAGGAAGATGTGTGAAAAGGGAGTTCAGGCTTCGAATGTTTACGCGGTTGAGATACGTAACGAGTTCGACAGACGTAGCTACCAGTAACGATTCGAGGTTCTTTTATTTTTCAATGCTGTTTGAGGGCCGGATTCCTCGCAACACAATTTTGGTGATCGAGAAAAGATACAGAAAACTATAATCGGAATCAGCTTACGTTGGCTGAGTGGGCGATGCACGTAGTCGGACAAAGGGTCTCCTCTTTCGAGCCAGGTAGGCTCGCTCGTACAATCGACGATAAAAACGCTCGACATGTTTCACAACAGAGTGTATTGCTGTGGTTTTTTAATTTTATTTTTTTCCATAGTCTAAATTATAACAATCTGATTTCCTAAGAAACACAAACGTTCGATCAAATAAGATCCAAGTAGACATTACACTACGAAAAAATTTTATGGCGAGACTTATAAACAAATAAAACAAGCCAAAACATCATTACTGTATCGATTCGCGTTTTCCTAAGCTGCTTCACACTTATTTATATGTATCTGAATGATTTCCTAAATAAAGCAAACTTTTTCAAACCAAAAAAGAAACTACAGACCAGACCAAACGAAAAAAATCAAACAAAGCAACAACAAACTATCGGTTTAAGTTTCCCTTAGTTGCGTTACACTTATTTATATGTGATTAAATGATTTCCTAAATAAAGCAAACTTTTTCAAACAAAAAAAAACAACAGTGCGTGAGTGATTAGCTACTCGGACACTTCGCGTAGTTAAGGATGTTGAGTCCCTATGAAACATGTTAATGTTAATTGTTCAACAAATAGCTTCTCAATCGTCATGAAATTTTTACACGACCTCCTGAATACTTCATGTAAAAACATACCAAATTTTCAGAATTCTATCATCATTACTTCAACCTCCTTAGGGGTTGAAATAAAAAATGATAAGAAAATTCTGAAAATTTGGTATGTTTTTGTATGAAGTATTTAAGAGGTCGTGTTAAAATTTCACGACGATTAGGAAGCGCGTTATCAAAAAAATTAACATATTGTTAAGCACAATTTTTAAAAGAAATAAAAAAAAAATTATCAATAAACTTCGTTTTGTTTCCGTTGCTGTATATTGTAGATATTACAAAATTGAAAGGTCAAAAAAAAAACTTATCGCAACGTTACATCACTTTCCATAAGACAACATTTAATTTGTGGATGTTAATTGTTTAATAACGAGCTTCCTAATTGTCGTGAAATTTTTACACGACCTCTGAAATACTTCATACAAAAACGTACCAAATTTTCAGAATTTTATTATCCTTTGCGATTTGGAACTCAACATCCTTAAAAATGTGAACTCGTCTCGAAAAGGATGAAGTTAGAGGATTCGACGTGGAGCAAAGATGCGGTATGTGTCGCGATGCTAAATAAAAGATTTTAAGTTCAAGTTACTTTGGGTGACTTCGAGGGACGGTGATGGAAGTGACTTCGATGAGCGTTGATGGAACACTGACTTCTTGTACGATACTTTTTCACGAAGTAGAAATTGGGAGAGGTTTCGTTCGCGGGGGCAAGGGTGTATTTCCGTGATGCATTTTCCTTGGGGATTGCTAATCGATCGTGAGGATGCAGGGTGACCTATGTGATTGGTCGAGGCAGGACTTGTAGGTCGTTATTGGGTCACGGTTTTGATAAGGAACCGCTGCTCTATTTCCAAGAATTGCGCTAAACGCAGGTGTTTTTTGTGGGTCTGAGTTTACTTTTTATATCTGCGCAACCCGATTTTGAAGTGGTGAAACGCACCCTCAAAAATAAGGGTGTTTTTTGTTTTTCGTCCATAACGTTATCGTTATAATCTCCGATATATAGTACACGAAAAAACAAACATTATAGCAATTTGATTTTTTTTCATATCTCCTACCGCTAAAACGTTATCGATGAAAAACGGAAATCACCCCAATTTTCGAGAGTTCGTTTTAATCCTTAAAAATCGGGTTCCGCAGATATAAAAAAATACGTGTCATCTATTTTTACCCACTCTACAAGCATGCCAAATTTCATCGATGAGAGATTGATCTCGCAACCTTCCCTCGTTAGTGGTTTTTAACGATTTCCATGGGAAATCGCGTAGGCCTGTGTCATCGGCGTAGCTCAACCAGATAGGAAAAAGAGGTAAAATCATATATTGGGCATTTGAACGCGACGTGACAATCGTATGGTGAAAAAGATTATAATGGCATTTATTGGGATATCAGTTTAATATAATTTCAAAGATATTGCAGTCATAGAATAATTATATATGAATTTAATCGAAATATAAAAACTTACATTAAATTGATTTCTAAAAATCTTTTTGTCATTAAGAAAATTATAAAAAAAAAAAAGAATTTGACCCAATATTGGATCTATACATTCAATTAACACACACACACACACACACACACACATATATATATATATATATATTAATTGAATGAGTAAATGCAAAATGAAGAAAAATTTGAAACTCTTTTTATCGTAATAATATAATATTGTTTGGTAACAGAAAAGAAATATTTTTTTAAAATACAATTTAATATAACTTCATATTCGTTAATTCAATCGACGTAAAAGTTTTATTTCAACGTCGGAATGTTTGCATTTCAGTATTCAAATTATCTACCACTAACGAGGCTCTTAAAAAAATACTAAACTGCCAATCGTAGCCCACACGTGAAAAAAAGCAAAATTAGAGAAAAAAAAAAACGAAAATTTAATTGCTTCATAACTAGGCAAACTTTACCATCATGGTTGGAAACTTACAGGGGGCTCTTTCCGCCTCATTTTCTTGAAAAACTTTCCCCAGGGAAAGCGTACGATCCGTAGGAAGGGCGGTGCTGGAGGGTAAACCAAAGTGAAAGTTGCGAAGAAGATAGAAAAATCGAAAGAATCGTCAGTTGTCTCCGTAGTGGATGTAACTCGAAGCTCGTTTGAGTTGAGAGACGAGCCAGACAAAGTTGTCTAGTAATTCGATGCTCCGGTGATGACAAGAGGCCCAGAGGACACGGCAGAGTTCGGTCAAAGATCAAAGGGCTCGTTCCGTGCACGAGAAACTCGCGAGATTCGATCGCGTTTTTATTTCGTTTTCCTCAAAAACCTTTTTTTTTCGTCCGCTCGCTATGATTGACCGACGAGATAAAAAAAAATAACTCGATCGTACTCCCGGAAATAGCACGAAATTTTCGTAACCGAGGGAGGAAAAAAGGAAAGAAATATAGAATCAAATGCCAAACGCAAACGTTTTTGAGCACGTAACGAGCCGGGGCAATTAATTTCCACCGGTGCATTGTCGAAACGCGAAAATATCGGCGATTCGTTGGCTATTCGCGTCGGCGTTTTAACCAAAATGCACGACGCATCTCGAATTTATAATTATTACGATCATTATCAATATTAAACGTGCGGACGCGCAGCACTCTATCGTGATTACATTAATTTTCGCGATCGCGCAGAGTTCCGAAGTCAGTGCGAACTTTTCAGCAGCACTCGCAACTTTCGAGCGTGTACACACATTTGTGCAATTGTAACGAGACTTTTGACGATTAATTTCCGAGCGACCGACGACCCTCGTGCTCCTGCGATCAATTTCGAATTTTTCGCGGAACTTTCTTCATCCCTTGTCCTCACAGGGTGTCCCGCTCGAATTGATCCACTCGAACGTCTTCACTGGAAAAACACTGCAAATCCACGTGTGTTGTTTTCGCACAGCTACATGTGTTAAATGTTGTGGTCACTTTTTACATATTTCCGAGTGTGTAATTTCGGGATTCGCTTAAGGCGTTGCCCCACTTGTAGCGCAAAAAAAAGGCCTTTTTCATGAATTTTTTTAAAGAAAACTACAAAACTTTTTTAATCGATCAATATACCATCTTAAAGAACACATCTTGAAGAACTTTCAGTAATTTTTTTATTGAAAAATATTACATTGTTTAGTGGCAAATGGCCGTCAATGAAATAATGTTTTTATATACACGGTTTGCGGTGACCAGCATTGCGGCGAAGTGGATCATCTGAAAAAAAAAATGCGGATGGATTTAGTCAAATATAAGTATAAACTAGTATTTAATCGAAGGATTTTGAAAAATATTCATTTTTCACAAAATGGCGGACAGTCAAAGTTAATGGTTCGATTTTAACGAAAAAAACGGCCGTTTTTTGGCTATAAAACAGCCATTTTTTTTCGAAAAAAAAAATCGAACGATTAAAGACTACATTTTTATGTATTAAATAAGCCTGCAAAATTTCAAGAAGATCGGTACATTAGTGTTCGAGTAATCTTGGTCACCGACTTCAGAAATACCATTTTGAGAAAAACGCGTTTAAAGGCAGACTAGCCGGTCGTTTACACAACGGATTCTTCTCTTTCAACGCTCATATCAGTCAATTTTGTTCGGATCGACTTGAAATTTTCAGGACATATTCTTAGATACTTATACTTCAAAAAAATGCAATAAAAAATCGATTTTTTCAAAATCGCAAGTGGGGGTAACCCCTTAAGGGCAGATATACACCTAGGAGCCGGAAAAAGGTCATTTTTGTGAATTTTTTCAAGGAAAACTATTTGAAGTTTCGCATTGGAGTTTTAATGATCTAAAAGTATATACATTCAAAAATATGTTGAATTTTCTTTATTTAAAAATATCAAAATTATCTAAGGATATTGTATGATCCTTGGAGCGTTGTAAAAAAATCGGTACCCAAAATTTCTCGAAAACCAATGAACCGATTGCCTTGAGGTTTTGTGTGGTAATTCTATACACCTTTATCTCGTACTTTTCATAGCCGATTTAGAAAATATCGATTCATGACAAAATGGCGGACGTTTGAACATAAATAGTGATTTTTGGGCGAAAACCTAGTTATTATTTTGCCTATAAAACAAAAACTAAGTAACGGAAAAAAAAATCCCATATATATATATATATTTGGTATTTTACAATTGACATGTAAATTTTAAGATACTTAATTCGGATCAACTGTCCACAAATACGTATAAAATGTGTTTTACTTTACTGTAACACACATAAATGCATCATTTAAGACACATTTGATATCTAAACGTGTAAATGTCTGCAATTACACGTGTTACATGTTTCGCATTAGACATCAATAAAATGTTAAAATTTAATGCGGTTCAAGTGTTTAAAAATACACATTAATTGCGTTTGAATTTGCTGTAACACACATAATTTAACTGCGTTGTTTCAAGTTGTCTATGGCATTTACAGGTGTTTATTCCTAAAATCACACTCCTCACGTGTAACAAATAACAAACTTGGGTTTGCAGTGAACTAGGCGAGTTTGACGTGTGGTCAAAGTATGCATAAAAGGCACAACATCAAAACTAGACACGCGTTGCCATGTCGATTCTACTCACTTGTGCATTTGGTAACACGTAATGCATTGCAATTACACACGCAATGTGTTAAAATTACACACGTGAGTGTGCAATTCTTACGCATTAAATTATTACACTTGGTAGCTGTTCCCCATAAATAACACGCTTATTCGAACACACACAAAGCGTGTAGAATCAACATGCAAGACGCATATTTAAACACATCCGACTAAACAACACACGTTTATAGCAACTCACGAGCAAAAATAACACGGGAAAAAGCAACACAGTTTAAGTGTGTTAAGGGGGGAAATACCTATAAATGGTCGAAAATGACGGAAAATTTCGGGATCTTTTTCCAACGCAACTACCGGACCAATTGTTTAAAAATTTGTAGGGTATTTTATTGTACATTAGAAGACATGAAAATTTTTTTTTTTATCGACAACACGTGTTCATCAGCAGTCTGCAGCCAGTTGTTGCTGAACGAATTTTCGAAATTGCAGCAGCGATTTAAAAAAACTATTTATCCGATTAATTTCAAGCGAAGCTTTCTAGACACTTAATTGCCAACCCTCTTCGATAAACCTCCATATTTAATAAAAAAAATTTAATTAAACAATCATTTTTTGCATAAAAACCACTAAAATTTTCGGTGAAAATTGGACCTTTTTTTCTTAGTGCCGCCATTATTGCAATATTCAAATTTGTTTACTTTCTCTTGGTTTATCGACAGCGTACTTCCATATAGAATGTAGTGATTTTGGAATTTTTTGTTTCAAATAAAAATTTTAACAACCTACAGATGCCGCAGTTCGACGTCGCGGGGAAATTCGTTCAGCAACAATTGGCTTCAGGATGCTGATGACCACTTATTGTCAATAAAAAAAAACATTTCAATGATTTGACATTTCAATGGCATTTCAACGATCAAAAGATCATTTTTGTGTTTGTCACGTGGAAAAACCTGAAATTGAAATATATTTTCCAAAACCTCGATAGCTGCATTGAATATCAAGCGATGTATTTTTGATTCGATGCCATCACGGACGAGCAAAAAGTGGCCGTCATCGTCAAGCTGTATGAGAACCTAGCCTATGCGAAGAAGTTTCAGCGTTCGAGAAGGCCGTCATACTGGACCACCCTATTGTTTTATCGGTGGAGGCGCTGGAGCTACGTCAAGGTCGACTCCACTTTTTTTAATGGAACCGTGTATTTTTTTTTCGATGACATTATTACCGATTTTAAGACGAGTTCAGTGACCTACAACACGAGGTCATTCTAGTCACGCAAAGTATGAAAATAGTCGAAAAATCGAGAAATATCGGAATAATCACTTTCAAAGGATCCACTAACCTTGGTTTGGATCTACCTACAGATGATGCTCGAAGTGATGACCCTCGAGTTGTAAACACTTGGTAATTCGCTGATGAAAAGACCGTCTAACTTTAGCCAACATTTGTGGTTTAATTTCGGTACATGCTCGGCGTATTCTTACTTTCACGTTGTCAGGCGTGGTAGGGGCTACCGCCATTACGCGTTCTTTGACAAAACCCCATACAAAGTAATCTTGTGATGTTAGATCTGGCGAACGGAGTGGCCAAGCTACAGGGCCGCCTCGTCCTATCCACTTTTTACAAAAAATCTCATTTATCACTTGACCTTGACTTGACCTAGAATGACCTTGTAATGTAGGTCGCTGAATTCGTCTTAAAATCGGTAATAATGTCATTGAAAAAAATACATGCTTCCATTTCAAAAAGTGGAGTTGACTTTGAAGTAGTCTCTTTTTCAAACTTTTGTTTGAAAGATTTTTGGATATGATCAATAGTTTGAGTGCTCTTGGTCTGTAACACTTTACGTGCCTCACCCTGTATATATATATATATATATATATATATGGGTGTGTGTTTGTGAATATTCCATGAAAGGAATATCCACATCAAATTTTAGATTCTTATCTCTTCTCTTTTAGAAGTTGTAATTTTCCATGTCGATTTCGGAAGTTTTGAAAACGTTTAAACGCTGATAACTTCTGAACTAATTGAGATATCGACAAATGTTGCTATATCATTTTTTTAATTTCATTTTGAAGTATACCTTCGTTAAAAAATTAGAAAAAAATCATCGATTATCAATGTCGACGTTTTTTTTTGTTCCAAAATGAAAACTTTTCTTTTTAAAGATGATTGCCCTCTTTTATTTTTTTCAAAAAATTCTCTAAAATAGAGTAACCCTTTCTATGATCTTTAAGACTAATCTCATTGTGGGCCCATTTTTCCTTCTATTGTTTTGCGAATTGATCATATTTTTTTCGAAGAGTTTTATCAATTTAATCTCCAATAATGCTAGTAATGGTTTTGCGATATCCAATTCTGCTGCGTCAGGCCTACAACGGTTTATTTTTTATTTGTGCTGAATTTAATGAAAAAAAATGATTTTATAAACAACATAAAGCTCAAAATCTCGAAAACCATGGTACTTTTACTAACCTGAAATTCCAGCATGCAGTAGGACATGACTCGACTTATCGACAGCTGCAGGATTATCCATTCATTACAGGACACCCTGTATATAGCAAGAGAGAGAGAGAGAGAGAGAGAGGGAGAGACGAGGAATGATGTTCTCGTGATATTTTCCGCATGACTTCCCCGGAGTCCCCACCGACCTCGCGAGGACGGAATAAAAAAGGAAGCAGGGGTAGGATGGGGGAATACGCAACGAGAAACGCGCAGTTTGGTCGTGTGTCAACATTAAGCCAATTAAAATGGGGCATCGCTGAAAGTTCTGGAAATCCGAAATAGGTCAAACAGCTCGTCACTTTGTATGAAAGTCATTCCAACCGGGAGTTATAAGGTTTTTGAGCAATGCTTTTTGATCCCCCTAGATTTTTTGAATTTGCTCTTTCCACCAAGATAAATGCGCTATTCGAATCGACTAAAGCTTCTTCAACCCCAGCTTGGTGAACTTTTATTTTATATGCAAGGAAATGGTATATACGCTATTGACGTTTGCGTCGTTGAAAGGATACGAAAATTTCATGGCTGAAAAATGTTTTCGCAAATTTATGATACAGAATTTACTCACTAATTTGTCAGGTTCCTTGCTGGGCATTTGCAGCACAAATTGGCAGTAAAGAAATTCGAATGATAATGAGAATGGAGGAATCGAAAGATAAAAAACAATTTTTGTTGATCATTTGATTGCAAGTGATTTTGGAAGAAAAGGTATTGATTGACTCTAGGAAAATTTTACTCAAATTAAATGGAATATGAAAATGAATCAATAAAAAGAGAAAAAGAATTTTAAAGATGAATAGACTTAAATTTAATTGAGACATTAATTCATCGTTTTTTATTAACGACCTTTTGTTCTCTGCGATCAAATTCTATATTCAACCTGGGAAAATAATTTGTTTCGTAAAAAAAGGGCACAGCTTTTGCTACAAAATGTGTTCGATTTTTACAATATTTTATGGTTATTGCTTTTTTTCATTTTATTGTGTTATTATTTTATTTTGTAATATTTTCAGTCCGTTGAAAGTTGATTCCAAACTGACTATTCAAAATTTGTAACATTAGATGGAATTTTTTGTTAATTGCAGAATGTTGCTTCTGATGTTGTTCATAATAAACTAAACATTCTTGTGAAGCCGATAAATAACTTTTGAATGATACATTTTTTATTTGAATAATTTTATGTAATTTTGATATAATTTTAATGATTAAATGAATAATTTTTAAACGATGAATAGTTTTTCAAACAAATGAATACGCTTTCAAGATATTTACTTGCCCCGAATAAATAATTTCTCCGAAGATAAGAGGAATTGAAAATTTTATTCGAACCGACAGGTGGGCTTCGAGTACGATTTCTTCAAGTCCAATAAATCTTGAAGTCCGATGCATTCGCGTTGAAGTTGCCGACGACTTTTAACGTAACATTTTACGGAACTTTGGAAATTTTCGATGCTTTTAATGTTGAAAAATGTAGTAAACGTGGCTTTTAGTAGATCTCATATTTAACAAAAGCAATATAAGTGCAGCTATGAAATACAGCCCAACACAGCTATACGTGACTGGGAGTTATTGAAAAATCCACGAGCCAGTGCGAGCACCCATAATATTTCACTCCCTTTCGGCCAGCCCCCTCCGTATCAGTGGCAAAGTATACGCGGCGGGAGGAAATTCATTTTTCGAGAGAGAGAGAGCTTGCGTCTTATTCACCGAAGAAACAAGCCACTTTCGCTAAACCACTGCTGTCACTCTGTGTGCCGAGAACTTTTTCGATAATTCTTCTTTCTTCCACCCCATGAAAAAAAAAAATCAATACCCTAATGCAAGGTTATTAAAAGTGATACCCTAACGAAAATTTCGCTTGTTGGGAACAGTCGTAGACTTGTAGAATAAAATTATTGAGGCCTCATATACCTTTGGATTGTCGGAAAACAAGGTTTTTTTTTGGATTAAGAAAAAAAAATACTAATCGAGCAATCGAAAGCGGATTTCGAGGGTTCATTGCACATAGCTGTAGGTACTCTAATCAATTTTTTATTTTCCAAAAAAATACAAAATACGATATGGGTGTTTATAGGTAGGCACCGGCGAACTTTAAAAGCGTTTTTCTCAAAACGAGTCTTTCAAAATTGGTGACCACGACATCTCGAAAATCACTGCATCGATCAACTTCGAATTTTAGAAGTTTCTTCTTCGTTTTTCGATGCATAGTTTTTTTTTAATCAACGAAAATAGGGCGTTTTTCAACGAAAATCGATGCTTTTATTTTGGACAGAATTTCATGCAAAAACTAAATGCGTTTGGTTTTTTTTTCATTTCGCGTGATTTGTTTCCGAGCACCAGTGGTCACCGCGAGGGACGTCTGCACAAACCACTGTATCGACGACATTTATAAAATTCCTCAATACAAAAGAGGTAAAAGCTCTTTATAATTATACTTATTAAAGGGAGATAACTCTAGGCGAGGAAAAAGTTGCCAATTTTCATGATTTTTTAAAACGAAAGATTTTATCCTCTATAATAATAATAGAGATTTAAGAAAAATTAACGTGATAAAAGATTAATTCATTGTAACACCACAATAGGTATCAGGTATGATAATAATAATACTTATTCTCATTAATTTATTTATTTTTATATTTATTTATTTATGCAGAATGATTTTTATTATTCTCAGAATGTAAAACGAGCAACAACAATAATAACTTATTCGTTTTGTTATTTTTATTATTTTTTATAAATCAATCAATTAGGCGAAAATCTATAAAATTCATGCACCAGTTATTCAGTTTTTTTTTCAACCCACGACATAATGACTACTTCGTTATAATAATAATGACTAAATATAAAATTGAGACGATAAAAATTGATAGTTAATTAATAAAGGACATATAATCGGAAATATTGATGATAATAATCATTATCTCTATCCCCGATATACATACTTTTATTATCAATTTTATTGTTCGAATATCATGCCAATACTCGGAGTAATTTTGTTATTTTTATTGTTCCTTATTACTCGATCAATTTGGCGAACATCTATGAAATGTATGCAACAATAACTCAACGATACATATATGCTGGAAAAAATGAAAAAAGGCAAATTAAAAACCCTAGACCTACAGTTAGTTGACTACTTTAATAAATATTTCGAGAGAGCCTTGCGAAAGGTTTTTATTTCCATTAAGGGAGACAATATCTCTAGGCGAGGAAAACATTTGATGATTTTCATGATTTTTTTTTAAGAAAAGATTTCTTCACCATTCTTGAGACTTAGCATTCTTTTTCTCATTAATTCTATTTTTATTATTAACTCTAAACCAGTTGCGGCGGATGTTGTCAGGCCGCGTGACACGTAGCGTCGGTAGGAATAATCTGAAAGAAAAACCAATGAAGGGTTTTCTTTTATTAATACTCATACGCAGAATATGAACCATGAAAAAGTGAAAAATGTTGAGTCCATAAAATGGTACGCTTTGAAACAAAAAGATTAAATTTTCCGAAAAAAAAATCACGTCATTGTGCAATTGAAAACACTTTTTTTATTTTCAAAAACATTTAGGTTCACATTTTAGACAATAAGGTAAGAAATATTTATACCAAATTTTATTAGAATCGGTCGATTAGTTTTTCAGCTTTACGTCATGCCAGTTTTGAAAATGCAGTTTAGAAGACCGTGCCATACCTCAGCTGTTTTTAAAGATTGATAAAAAAATACTCCGTAACTTAAATTAGTTTCATCATATAGGGTGTTACTTTGAATGATTTAAACTTGCCGGTCAATATAACGAGAGTAACGGTGTCACACGACTCATTGCTATTGACATACGAATTGCCAAAAGATCGTACAATTCACGATAAAATTCAGCACTCTCCAAAATGTCAAGTTCCCAATCGATTTTCGCTCCTCCGAACTGTATCTTCATTAAAACCATCGAATTTATCGAATTATCGGAAAACTCATTTGTAAGATACGATTTAACAAACTCTGCCAAGCATGACTCCTCCCGAATCAAATTTCGGTGCTCGCATACTCGTTTTGGCTCGCCACGAAAACTCGACCATTACTTCGCTATAGTAACCGGGAAGAGACGACAGCAAGAGAGGGGGGGGGGTCGTTAATTTCGTGTGGTATTGTTTGAAGTTCGGATCGCGCGCATTATTAGCTGCGCTCATGGTCCTGGTAATTAGAGAGTCTCGAAGCTTCAACGAGAACTCCACCAAACTCTTCGCGTCCAATGAACGTGAAATCGTTCTCATCCTACTCGCGTACTCGTCTGCGTCACGTTCGTGCTCCGATAAGGGAAACGACGTACGGAAAAATCGATCGATAGTATCTTTACTCTATAACCTATACACATATATGTGCTTATATATTTTACGTTTTTCAAATATGTAGTTGAAAACAAAATAATATATTGTTTTAAAAATGATGAATTATCAAGTTAATTTAAATGATTAAATTATTTTATGAAATTATTATTCTTGAAGTTATTAATTTTATTTTGGAATGATAAATTTTTCAAAAATTATGTAATAAAAGTGTTATGTGCATATATTGATTATACGATAAAAAGAAAATCATCATTTATGACTGATTTTTAATCTCTCTTTCTTTACATTCTGTACTGATGTCAACTTCTTTATTCTTTGCAATCTTCTGTAAAATGAAAAAATTGTATGTGTGTATGTATGTATATAATGCAATATTTATTTTTAATTTATAGTTATTTTTATTTCATAGAAGAATATAGAGAAAAAAGAACTTTCTTACAAGGGCTTACAAACTTTTGATCGCGACTTAAAAATGTCCTTTATACTAGTATTTTCATTATCGATAACTTCGATCACTTTGTCCATTCTATTTTATTCTTACCTGAAAAAACCCAAAAATTAGATTTTGAATTAATTCGAATTTTTCAATTCGAAAGTCGTCAAAATTTCAGTGGCACCGTATTTTTTCGCAAAAATGATAATAGTGTGTGTGTGTGTGTGTGTGTGTGTGTGTGTGTGTGTGTGTGTGTGTGTGTGTGTGTGTGTGTGTGTGTGTGTGTGTGTGTCTGTGTATTTATTTATTTATTTATTTATTCATTTATTGATTGATTGATTTATTTATTTATTATATTATTTTAGATGTTTAATTGATAATTAATAAATTCAAAAGTTAATTTTTCTTACCGTCTAGAGTCCTCTAAGCACCTTTATTCTTTGTAATCCTCTGTAAAGCAAGAATTGTATGCATATACAATTTTTATTTTTTAGTCGTAACTATTTCCTATGATTATTGAAATTTTATAAAATAATACGAAGGAAAAAGAAAATAGTTACAAGGTCTTTTGATCTTCCGATCGGTATTAAAAAATGCTCTCAATTATTATTATTTTCAATGAATTCAATGATTATTCCACTTGTCTGTTGATCGTCACTAAAGCGAAACGAAAAAAAGTTCAGAATTTTTTATCCCACGTTCAACGAAATTTCAGACGCACGATACTCTTTGCAAAAATGACAATACACGAGTGAGGTAAATTCTCTGTCGGATTAAAAATAGGTCGTACTACTGGTGAATCGTCGTGAGGATTTTTATTTGAGAACTCAACGTAGTGTACTGCTTTCAATTTGGTGGGGAAGAAAATGATTCCGTTTCTCGGATCATTTCCGGCCACGATTTTCTCTCTCTCCCTCTCTCTCTTTCTCTCTGGGATTAAATCGTTTCGAGCAGTTTCCTAAAACCCTTGGCAAAAACAGATATATATATATATACATATGGATTAACAAAAGTGCAAGGGTTGTCACAGTGCACCGTCCGCACTTCTATATGTACCGGAAACGAGACTCATTCAGCGACGACTATCTCCGCGTCACTTCCGGTTAGTTAACCCGGTTCAGAGATTTCCGTGCCAAGCTCATCCCACACCCTTCCCCTGACCGTGACTCTTGCGGCCCTTTTCTTTCGCGTATACCGGCGCGAGTTTCACTGCGTTGGCGTTTCTGATTTTCTACGAGCCAAATACCCAGCGACGATGAGTTTTCCAGGTAAACTTGCGCGATGTTGACGTTTCGTGTAACCTCGAACTAGACGCATGCCTCGGTGATATTTTACACTCTGCAGTGTCGAAAATTCATTTCATTCGATCCTCTGAAAATTCTGAGCTACGCAGTGACGTTTTACGTAGCGAATAATATTAAATAATTGAAAATTAAATTAAGGGGCTACATCTATCTAGAGGCGCGAAAAAAATGGCTAAATTCCGAATCATTTTTCTGGAAAACCGTCGGTGAAAAAGAAGCGCATATTTATCTGCATAAAGGTACATATATTGAGAGCCTTAAAAAAACCACTGAAAAATATTAGAAAACAGCAAAAACATGGCCGACGGTTGATTACGAAATTTTTTTCGCGACGTTTGGCAGTGGACATTCTCCAGCTTGGACGGTCCGCCTAAAATCTAAAACCAAACGGATTATTCAAGTTAATGATAAGTAAGAGTCGTTGACGATCGTCGATTTTGATAATTGTCTTTTTAAACATGGTGGCGACGAATTGAGCCTCGAACATACAAAATCTATGAGAAAAGTCGTCATTAACACGTAAATATTGAAATATGGAGATCGATTCTAAATAATTGAGTCCGTCAACGACCTTTGAATGTTTCTGATCGTATCTCCTGTGAATTTGCAAATAATGTATTAAGTGGTTCTCGAGATATCATGTCCACCGCCTTCGGAATTAGTATCATCGGCCGGCGGCTATATTTTTGTTGTTTTTCTGTATTTTCCGAACCGTTGTGTTACATTTTTTCTGATCAACCGTTTCCCAGAAAAAAAATCGGAATTTTACAATTTTTTTCGGGCCTCAAGGTAGATGTAGCCCCTTAAAGAATAGTTAAAACCATAGAGCGAATAATGATTTTACAAAGTAAATAACATTTTTTTGTGAAACTTCTGTATGTTGCAGAAAATGTTTACAACGTCTCTATTTCGAGTGCTTATTTTTTGTGAATCGCCCTGTATATCTCGATGTGTGATGTAGTTGTAGGGTCCATAAAGTTTGTTTTCTTGTAACTCGGGAACTACCGAGTCGATTTCGATGAATCTTTCACAGAAATACAGCTTGACGTCTGAAATAGGATTTAGTCCAATGGTTAATACCATCCAATTAATTACAGTTACGATACACGAACGTAACAAAAACAGTGTGTGTAAAAAAACATAGACAACTCGACACACGAACAAAGAAGCACAAATTGATGAGTAATCAAGAGCTCTGTTTTTTAATTTTATTTTCATAAATGGAATTTTCTAAATGGATGGAGCTTGGTACTATTTTCAATAATTAATATACATTAAAAACGGAAAAAAATAAAACAAGAGACCAAATTTAGTAATTAACGAAGAAAATTCTGAAATTGCGATTATTTTCATCAATTTTAATCAGTTTTATATTATTGGAATTTTATAATTGGAAAACTGTATAAATAATGAGACATGCTTTTTCTATAAATCTCTACCTTTACCTACAATGAAACCGTGTGGGGTGCCTTGTCTGTGCGAACTTTTCGAATATTTCGTTACAGATCGTTTATACCGACTGAATGAATTCGAAGGGAAGGGGGAAATGAGTGAGTCAGAGAGAGAGAGAAAGAGAGAGATTGATTAATCGATTGGTTTTATTATGCCCTGGTAACACCTTCAGGCAAAGAATGATGAATGCATATACATAGAAAACATACATAATAATCATAATGAATTATAATATAATATCATAATATTATCTAATAATGTTGTCTAACAATAACAACAACAACACCACCACCGCCAACAACAACAACAACAACAACAACAACAACAACGACAACAACAATAATAATTATAATAATAAGGTAATAATAGTACTAACAGTGGTAAAGACAGAAATATGAGGTATAACAGTAAATATAATGTAAAATAAATCTAAAGTATGTGCCAGCTCAGAAGTGATTATCCTTCTAAAGAGAATAGGTGAGCAAAGAGTCGCTGTTTGAAAATTGCAAGTGACTGTGAAGAGGTAATCTCGGTCGGTAAAGAGTGCCAAAAATATATATATTTATATAATATATAATATTCTCTCTCTCTCTCTCTCTCTCTCTCTCTCTCTATATATATATATATATATATATATATATATATATATATATATATATATATACATATATATATACATATATATATATATATATATATATATTATATAAATATAAATATATATATATATATATATATATATATATATATATATATATATATATATTATATAAATATATTTTATATTTATATATTTGTCGGATAAGGAAATATAAATATATACAATACTGGTCACAATGTTTCGATCACGTGGGATAATCGCAAAATTACGTTAGAATGAAGAGTATGTGGCTTCCGGATGGAGGCCGTGTTGAGAATCAGCGTTGTGCCGACGTTTCGCAAACGTTACAGTCTGCATCATCAGGGCTGAGAGCTCCGATACTGAAGCTCCCGTGTCTCAGGCATTCCTTATATACTTGCAGTCATCGTTCCAGATCACTGCACTAGCCAATCAGATGTTTTAATTGATCGGCCGGTCAATTAAAAAACCGGGAGGACGGTGTGCCAAATGGGATTGACGTGATATCCACCATCTCTGTTTAGATTGTCCGGATGTTTTCGGATTTCCAAGCCTTCTCGGTGTTTCCTAGAAAAATAGCTGTTTGATGGGGCCAGACTTTGGGCTTTATCGAACTGAATGGCATGACCAGTTTCCATCCAATGCTCGGCCAGGGCTGATTGTCCAATGTGGCCATATTTGATACACCGTTGATGTTCTTTGATCCGTGTACTGATCTTCCTCCCGGTTTCTCCTATGTACACTTTACCGCATGAGCAGGGTATCTTGTACACTCCTGGTGCACTTAATGGTGGTCTTTGGTCTTTTGCACTCGGAACCACTTGTGCTAGCTTCTTCTGAGGTTTGAAGATGACTCGCACGTTATGTTTCCCAAGGACCCTGCCTATGCGATCGGTTATGCCCTGAAGGTATGGAAGGGAAGTTGTTGCTATTATTTGTCCTTCATTCTCCCCTTCAGGTTCTGTTACCGTTTTCGGATCGGCTATTTTTCTTCTTAGTTGTTTGATCGTTCTTTCGATGTTGCCTGGCTTGTAGCCATTATCTCCTAAAGCTTTGCGTAGGTGTTCTAGTTCATGGCTACAATATAATGGCTACAAGCCAGGCAACATCGAAAGAACGATCAAACAACTAAGAAGAAAAATAGCCGATCCGAAAACGGTAACAGAACCTGAAGGGGAGAATGAAGGACAAATAATAGCAACAACTTCCCTTCCATACCTTCAGGGCATAACCGATCGCATAGGCAGGGTCCTTGGGAAACATAACGTGCGAGTCATCTTCAAACCTCAGAAGAAGCTAGCACAAGTGGTTCCGAGTGCAAAAGACCAAAGACCACCATTAAGTGCACCAGGAGTGTACAAGATACCCTGCTCATGCGGTAAAGTGTACATAGGAGAAACCGGGAGGAAGATCAGTACACGGATCAAAGAACATCAACGGTGTATCAAATATGGCCACATTGGACAATCAGCCCTGGCCGAGCATTGGATGGAAACTGGTCATGCCATTCAGTTCGATAAAGCCCAAAGTCTGGCCCCATCAAACAGCTATTTTTCTAGGAAACACCGAGAAGGCTTGGAAATCCGAAAACATCCGGACAATCTAAACAGAGATGGTGGATATCACGTCAATCCCATTTGGCACACCGTCCTCCCGGTTTTTTAATTGACCGGCCGATCAATTAAAACATCTGATTGGCTGGTGCAGTGATCTGGAACGATGACTGCAAGTATATAAGGAATGCCTGAGACACGGGAGCTTCAGTATCGGAGCTCTCAGCCCTGATGATGCAGACTGTAACGTTTGCGAAACGTCGGCACAACGCTGATTCTCAACACGGCCTCCATCCGGAAGCCACATACTCTTCAAATTACATAAAGAGCCGTGAAAGCCTTAAAACTAAAATTACGTTAGAATGTTATAATTTATTTCACAGAGCTAAACAGTATTACCGTAAAATAAGTAATAAAATTAAATATATTATCGTCATCTAATTTTGTAATTATCAACCGTGATCGAAAACTTTCGACCAGTATATATAAATATATATGTATATCTGTTTTAATAGTGCGGTCAATTTCACTAATAAAAAAATAATTACTCGGTTAAGATTTATTTGGAATATTTTTTGTTATTATTACCCGTTTTTATGGTAACATACAGGGCGTCCCAAATGTCACGCAATATTTAACATGCGTGGCTTATGCATAATATTGCGTGACATTTGGGATACCCTGTACACACACACACACATGTACATACAAATATACAAACGTAAAATATCCTAAATGAATCTCAGCCCATCCATATAATTTTTTCATTAACGAAATTAGCCGGTCAATTGAAATGCACCACATACTTTTCTAACTCACCAATTACTACAGATTCTCTCGGCAACTTTGCGGCCTTTTTTGCACGAGGAGCAGGGCTCCTTATTACAAGCATGCGTCGATTTAGCCATAATTATGGGCATTTAATAAAAGCCTCAATACGAGCGTCCAATCGGCCCCGATCGGATCCTCGTCACGACACCCTATTCAAACATATCGTAATCGCGACACATCGTACATTGGATCGTTCTGGTGATACATTATATATCGAATCGTACTCCCGATAGGTTATACATCGGATCTTTCTCCTGATACATTATTCACGCATTATCATACACAAAACGCGAGTCAACGTATTCACCGGCTTTCCATTCGCGAAAAACTTCCGTCACGATTTTCCATACGTGATCTATCATTCTCAAAGCAGTAAAAAAAACAATGACGCAGGTACACGTTTGCTCGACTGTGCGACGTATAGCTCGAAGAATCGAGTCGGCAGGAAAAATAGAATAAAACGCGTTTTATGTATGGATCGGTGTAGGTACGAAAACGTGGTAGATCTGTCTCGCGACGAGAGCAGTCGAGGGTGGATGTATGCGAATATACGATATGTTTAAATATGAAGTATTCCGGGTCAACTCCCAAGGAGCATGGCTCAAGAGACTACATTTGCCTAGAGGCCCAAGAAATGGCCAAATTCTTATTTTTTCCCTGGAAAACGGTTGGTAAAGAAATGCGTTAAAATAATTTTTGTCTCAGTCGCAAAGTCTCCGCGGAAGACCCTTAAAGGCGGCTGGGGATCGAAAATTCCGGACGATCAATATTCAGAAGGACCGAAATTTCGAATTCTGCAATGACGAACGTTCCAATATAGATAGATCAATATTCTGATAGCCTGTAAAATAGTTAAGCGAAATTGTGAATACAAAAATTGTGAAATTGATTTATGTAGAAAACAAATATCAGATTTAATAAAATAATGAGAGATATACTATTGATTCGACTTATACATACACCAAACAATTCGCGACGTCAAATCGTCGAATTTTAAATATTACGACAGTTTAGTATTTCGAATTCATTAAAACGAAGGGCCGAAAAGTCGACCAGTTAACGTAGTCCTATCGACAAGCTTCAATTCATAGGATTTTCATAATTTTTTTTGAGCTTCGCTAAATTTATTAATAATCGTCTCTGTAAAATTTCAGGGTCGGTTATCGACCTAATTAGAGAGAAAAAAAATAAAAATTGCGTACTTTTGTGAAGGAATCCCGAGACGACATACACAAACCCAATTTCCGGTTACTACAAAAGTGTATACAGTAAGTGAGAATCCGTCAGATTCTTAAATATAATCAGATTTACATACTTAAGGATGTTGAGTCCCAAATCGCAAATGATGATAAAATTCTGAAAATCTGGTATGTTTTTGTATGAAGTATTTCAGAGGTCGTGTAAAAATTTTACGACAATTAGGAAGCTCGTTATTGAACAATCAACATTCACAAATTAAATGTTGTTTTATAAAAACTGATGTAACTTTGCAATAAGTTTTTTTTTTTGACCTCTCAATTTTATAATATCTACAATATACTGAAAGCAACGGAAACAAAACGAAGTTTATTGATACATTTTTTTAAATTTCTTTTAAAAATTGTTCTTAACAAAATGTTAATTTTTTAATAACGAGTTTCCTAATCGTCGTGAAATTTTAACACGACCTCTTAAATACTTCATTCAAAAACATACCAAATTTTCAGAATTTTCTTATTATTTTTTATTTCAACCCTTAAGGAGGTTGAAGTAATGATGATAGAATTCTGAAAATTTGGTATGTTTTTACATGAAGTATTCAGGACGTCGTCTATAAATTTCATGAAGATTAAGAAGCTATTTATTGAACAATTAACATTAACATGTTTCATAGGGACTCAACATCCTTAATACTTATAGTGATCCAATGCTGTCAGAAAAAAAATACGCTTATTGATCTAATTTTCATGCAATATCAAGTTTCATTTGAACTTGCGGTATTGGATTTATTACCGCTTGCTACGATAAAGAGACGTGACAGCAAGGCAACAGCTGACTGTAGTCGTAACCTCATCTGCCTCATCGAATTTCGAGACATAATTCATTTTTAACCGACATATTTCGCCGACACAAATTTTTCATGCTTTTTTACCAGTCGTGACCCGAATACAATGCCTTACATTTCCCGCACCTGACATTGTTTCGACAGATCGACGTTAAAAAGCACGGAGGTTAAACCCACCTGTATGAGTAAAAAGAGACGGAGAAAGAACCAATGTTGTCAAATATCAAACCTAGAAATACTACGCGAATCGTTGGGGTACCTGATTTTTCATCTTTCTAATTAAATGTGCACATTAATTCCAGTTTACAAATGGAACATTTTAGTTCTTACAAATTATTATTTTGCATATGTTAAAAGTATAAATTGTACAGGTCTCAAGTATGATCAGTGGTATGACTAGTGTGAAGCGATAGGGCTACCTTAAAATAGCGATAGGCTGAAAAGGCGAACGATCTGGATAGCGAAAACAATGGAACAATGGATCGAGAAGTACGTTACTTGCGCTTCAGAGTGAAGTTGGCAGATGACGCTGGCGGTCAGTCGGGTCAGGCAGCCATGCCATATTTGCCATTTCGGAACATCGACCATGACCATTTGCGTTTCTAAAATCTACATAATTGAAGTTTGTACCCTCGATATATGGCTTTTGCCTATAGACGGTATTGCGGATATTTGAAACTCACTTTTTTTCTATTTGGGCCATATGGATGTTGTAGATTGTTTGAATCTTTATTTGTATGACTCAAACAGCAGACTACCTGAATTTATGTTCTCGAATTAATGAGCTGGCGAATAAATCATTCTTTGGCGTATTAGTTATTCGATTTCGTCATCGGTCAAAGGACAAAATTTCGAATAATTTAACCTTAGTTATTTTGGGAGTTCATAATTGTGTCGTTCCGAAGTATTTTTCGTTCTACATTTGGTCATTTCAAATTTTAACCCCCACTATACATATATAAATGTGTGTGTGTGTGTGAGTGTGTGTGTGTGTGTGTGTGTGTGTGTGTGTGTGTGTGTGTGTGTGTGTGTGTGTGTGTGTGTGTGTGTGTGTGTGTGTGTGTGTGTGTGTGTGTGTGTGTGTGTGTGTGTGTGTGTGTGCGTGCGTGCGTGGTGTGTGTGTGTGTGTGTGTGTGTGTGTGTGTGTGTGTGTGTGTGTGTGTGTGTGTGTGTGTGTGTGTGTGTGTGTGTGTGTGTGTGTGTGTGTGTGTGTGTGTGTGTGTGTGTGTGTGTGTGTGTGTGTGTGTGTGTGTGTGTGTGTGTGTGTGTGTGTGTGTGTGTGTGTGTGTGTGTGTGTGTGTGTGTGTGTGTGTGTGTGTGTGTGTGTGTGTGTGTGTGTGTGTGTGTGTGTGTGTGTGTGCACCTTTCGGTTTCGTCCTGTTGTATCGAGTATACGGTTTACGCACCCCCCTTATTCTCCCGCTGACTGCGTAGCACAAACGGAGTGAGAATAATGATTTGTCATTCGAGCGCTGGTGCAACGAGAACGTGGGTTGTGTGTGTACGTATGTGCGGCTTGGAAAAGCGAGTGGTAAGCCATCCCTATTTATTCCCGTTGGCGCGAGCGATACGCCTGTATGATCGTTCGCATTGTTGATGCCAACACACCGAATAAATAATTACCGGGTGCGAAGGGGAGGTTGTGGGGTTGTAACGAGTCCAGGGGATGAGCAAGGTAGGAGGAATGGAAAATACGATTCATCGCGTCTGGTATAGTTTGCTGGTTACAACCGTCGATCCAGCTCTCTCTGTCTCTCTCTCTCTCTCTCTGTCTCTCTCTCTCTCTTTCTCCCTCTCTGTCTCTTTCTCTACCCCTGAGCGTGTCCGGAAAAAATCCGGCTCAGACGACGATGTAACCGGATACTGGAGTACGTTTTTTCACCCGCTGCTCCACCTCGGATACGCTGTGGAGCGCGCAAAACTTTTTCGATCCGATACACGGCGAACAAAAAAGTTGCCTAACGATACCGAGCAATCATCCGGAGAGGATAATCCCCGAACAAAAGGAGGCGGGGAATTTAAAAAACATATGAAATATGATAATAATAATAGCAATAATAATAGTAATAATAGCATTGTTGAAAATAACCACACAACCATAATAATATCAGACATCATCATAAGAATGGTGATAATAAAAATAATAGCAATAACATTAATGATAGCAGAAATAATTGTGAAATTGATATTACATTAAAAAAATAATAATAATAATAAAAATAATAACAGTAATAATAACTTATTGTTGATAATTAATGTTATTCAGAAGTAATTGATTATTATACTAATGTGATGCTTCATTATTACAATAATAAAAAATCATCTATGTTAACATAAATAATATTATTATTTATACTGTATGATAAAAAAAAATTTCATTGCCAAAATTAACGATAAAAAGGAGCACTGAGTCTCAGCGATCAGTTTCCCATGGCCTGTTCTGTTTGCAACCGAGCGAATGTTTCTCGTGATCGTATTTATAATGAGGATCGATGCTATCATTAACGCAACAACGCGGCAGACCAATCCCTCGTTTATTTTCGTTCTCTATCCCGTAGACGGGGTCCAACCCGAACAAAATGAGCGAGATTCCGGTAGCGGCCGAATCAATTTTAACGGGGAACCGATATCGAATTGCGTGAGAATTTGCGGTTTTTTAAAGGAGGGGCGATACCTTTGAGCGCGGAAAAAATGCCGATTTTCTTGATTTTCTTTTTAAAGGAAATATATCTTCAACATTTTCGACACTTAGGGTATGTTTTATTACTACTTTTTGCTGTCGCGTGGTATTTTTTGTTAGTCTTAAAAATGGCGGAGCTATAGCACGGTATTCCAAACGGTTTGCGGCGGATGTTGTCGAACGGCTAGACACGTCGCGTCGACGGGATTAATGTGAAAAAAACCAACGAAGATTTTTCTTTCATGAACACTCACACGCAGAATATGAACCAAAAAAGTGTGAAATTTTGAAAATCCATTAAATCGTACGCTTTCAAACAAAAAGATTGTACTTTTCGGAAAAAATGGCTACATTTTGCAATAAAAAAATATACTTTTTTTTCCTAATTTCCACAAATATTTCGAATCATTTGGAATCATTTAGACAATAAGGTTAGAGAGATGTACACCATATTTCATCAGAATCGGTCGATTAGTTTGTTAGCTATACGTCACGCCAGTTTCGAAAATGCAGTTCGAAAACCCATACTTCCGCTATTTTCGAATATCATTGAAAAAAAAAACACCATGTAACAGCCAAAAGTAGTAATAAAACATACCCTGAGTCTCAAAAATAATGAAGAAACTTTTGCTTAAAAATAAAATCACTAACAGCAATTTTTTTTCCTCGCTTAAAAGTGTCTCCACCCCTTAATGATTCGATGACGTTTCGATTTTTTTCCCCGTCACGAGGACACGTGTGACGCAATTTTCCCTGTATGTATGAGAGGCGACACAAGGTTCAGAGGCCCATAGTTCGTGACCGAGGACGCGACGTGGGGGATTTATATGGCACGAGGCAGGTGGGGGAATTGATCGTAAAAAGAGATAACTGTGCATATCGAGGGTATAAACCTGGATTTGATGACTTTTTGGGATTAGGCGACCGAGCCTTATATCTCTGTGTAATTTCGGCTATCATCGCAATTGCTTGTTTCGAGGACGGTCCTCGGAATTATCTTTGCACGAAACCGCTTGCATTTATGCAAGGGTTATTTCGAAGGCACTGGTGTTTGGATAATGTCGAGTATGGGAACCATTGGCTTCATGTGCAAGATACTCGAAGTCAAATGCCTTTTTATACATATCTGTGCGGGCAGTGTGTGTGGGTGTGGGTGTGGGTGTGTGTGTGTGTGTGTGTGTGTGTGTGTGTGTGTGTGTGTGTGTGTGTGTGTGTGTGTGTGTGTGTGTGTGCGTGCGTGCGTGTGTGTGCGCGCGCGCGCGTGTGTGTGTGTGTGTGTGTGTGTGTGTGTGCGTGGACACGCGCAAAACGAGCTCGTTTGCGAATTAGCACGAACGTTATATGGCATCCGTAACGTGCTCATCGTTATATGCGATAGTCTGTTCGCGGCGATGGCGAGTCATGCCGATTACAGCGAAACGAGGGAGGCTGCTTGTTCCGCGTCATGCGCGAGGGTCCATACTAATTAATATGATTTTGGCCGAGAATTGGAAAAGCGAATTTGGTTCATGCGAGGCTGGAAAGTTTTGGGCGGAGAGAGAGAGAGAGAGAGAGAGAGAGAGAGAGAGAGTGGGAGAGAGAGAGAGAGAATCATTTGGTTGTTTTAAGGGCGGTCCACAAAATGATCTTTGTAAAAATATGCTGGCATTTTTTCAAAGGTTATTTTGAAAGCATTGGGGTCTGGATGCCGAGTATAGGGACCACTGTCTCCTATAAGGATGGTCCTTAAAGTCAACTGCCTTCAAAACAACTTTCCTACACAACTTTACGTATATGTATATATTTGTGGGCGTGGATACACGCAAAACGGGAGAGGCTAAGGGAGTGAGAGTCAGGGGGAGAGAGAAAAGGAACAGAGGGATTGATCGATTGATCAATAAAAGTATAAAATTAAACAATAATTACATTAAACTAAATACAAAAGAATGACAAAGCAAGATAGAGAAGCTATGCACGGAAATAAAAATACCTAGAAAGAATGAGCATAAAAGTATCCAAAACAACAATTTAATTGAAGCAAATGAGAAAGGGTTACAAAGCATAGAGAAGAAAGCTTTATAAGTGAAAAAAATAACACAATAGAACATATGCAGAATAACTATGTAAATAAAAAAAATTCAATAATGATAAACCAAACCATAAGCAGAAAAACTACTGTATATAATCATGAATTAAAAGAAAAAGTAGAAATAGTAAACAGCAAACCATAGACAGAAAAATAATACAAATTTAAAAGAATGAAAAATTAAGTGGTGAAGTAGAGACTCAGCAGCTGGGCATGGCATGCTCAAAGAGAGAGAAAGGGACATAGACAGCAGGGCGCGAGGGGGAAAGAGAGAGAGAGAGAGAGAGAGAGAGAGAGAGAGAGAGAGAGAGAGGGAGAGAGACAGGGATGAAAATTGGGCCGGTTTAGAGTTTTCTACACGCTCTGGTCCGACCAAGAATTTATCGTTTCGTGCAATTAAGCGAGAACGGCCGCTGCGCGCCACGAAAGTTGGGTATCGCGCTTCCTATACACTACATATAGTACATAGTTTCTTGTGCATCGCTATAGATATGGTATTCGTGTATTTTAATATATATATATATATATATATATATATATATATACACATATATATATGTATATGTATGTATATATATACACACACAGGGTGTCCTGTTACGAATGGATAATCCTTCAACTGTCGTTAGGTCAGAGCATGTCCTATGATAGGACATAGTATACGCATAGTATAGGCATGTATACGCTAGAATTTCAGTTTAGTAAAAGTCTTACGGTTCTCGGCACGTTGGGCTTTACGTTATTTTGCGAAAAATCCTCTGCTTTCTGCATACGATCTTTTTTCATAAAGTTTCCTCAACATTTAGGGTTACAAAAAAGACTTTTCTAGATAAAACATGTAACCATATTTCGCGAAAAAATAACATACATTTTGCGAAAATTCCTCTGTTTTTGGTTTCCTGCATAAGATCTTTTTTCATTAAGTTTCCTTAACATTAAGGGTTAAAAAAATACTTTTCTACATAAAACTTATAACCAAACTGGGTCAAAAAGGTTATTATTTGTAGAAATGGCATGCGAAAAACCAAAAGCTGATGATTTTTATTTTGAAAACCGTGGAACTTTTCCTAAACTGAAATTTCAGCAAATAGGACATGATCTGACTTATCGTCAGTTGCAGAACTACCCATTCATAATAGGACACCCTGCATATAGACCGTTCGGCTGGTTTGCTCTCTTACTGCTAATCGATCGAAGTATCCAGGATTCCAAGGAGCCCCAACATCCGATCCAACTGCCTTCGTATGTATATACACCTCCGTCGCCTTTTTCTCGAACGCGAATTTTCACTTCCGACCTCTCGACGATCCTACTCGATGTCACCCATTTTTCGTCCACACCTTTCTCATCGTCGTTTTGTTCAAAAGAAAATGTGATTTTCTCATTTTTCCCAACGCACATAGCGCAACGAAGAGTGACCTGTATCAACGAAAATATGGAAAGTTCGAAAATCTTTACCCGGTCACTTTTATTAGTCATTTTTCTGCTGCTTTCCCGACTCGACCATGTGTGAAAGTCTCACACAAGGGCACAGGGCAACTGGCAGAAACCGGGGCCGATAGAGCCTTTCTTTTGATTGAACTTGATATTGGTCAGGACCATATTTTCCCACCGAAGTTCTTGGCCATTTGATGCTTTTCTGACAATTAGGTTTTAAGGGGGGATATACCTTTGGGCGAGGCAAATATTGCTGATTTTCACGATTTTTTTCAAAGGAAATAATCCTTCACCATTTTCGGGACTTACGGTATGTTTTAATACTACTTTTAGCTGTTACATGGTATTTTTTTGTTAATCGTTAAATATGGCGGAGTTATGGCACGGTATTCTAAGCGGGTTGGGTCTAATCTGAAAAAAAACCAACCAAGATTTTTCTTTCATTAACATTTATACGCAGAATATGAACCAAGAAGGAGTGAGAAATATTGAAAACCGATGAAATGGTACAGCTCAAAACAAAAAGATTGAATTTTTCGAAAAAAAATTACGAACTTCTGCAAAAAAAATACGATTTAAAAAATATTCAAAAATCATTTAGGGTCATGCTTCAGACAATATGGTTAGAAAGCCTTTACCAAGTTTAATCAGAATTCGTCGATTAGTTTTTCAGCTATACGTCACGCCAGTTTTGAAATTGCAATTTGCGAGACCGTGTCATACCTCCGCTATTTGTATAGATTAATGAAAAGAAAAATACCACGTACCAGCCAAAAGTAGTAATAAAACTGAGACTAAAAAACCGTAATGAAATCTTTCCTTAAAAAAAAATCATGAAAATCAAATAACTTTTTTCTCGCTTCAAGGTATCTTCACCCTTAATTGTATGGAATAAGGATGCGGATACTTTGTTGTATCATCGTTGTATAATTATTTTTGTCGCGACAAAGCGCCGACGACGATGACGCCCCCGTATCTTTATGTATCCGCTTTTAGCCCTTTACTATGGAACTTCACAGACGAAGTGACGCCTCTCCCCGTGAAGTTTTCCGGTTCCGGCGGACTGCGAACTCTCGGAGGGTGCGAACGATAGAGAGAGAGAATTGTGAGAAAGTTTCAACGGCCGCGAAACTCGAAATAGTTGGGTCTGGAAAGCTGTGGAGGCAATTTATATATATATATATATATATATATATATGTATATATGATACACCGCAAGAGAAAGTGAAGAAGGACGAGACCAAATGGAAATCGACGCATCCGGTACGTCAAGAGTTTTCAAAAGAGCGTCCTCAAGATTCGACACTGAGTGGAGAACGCATCGTGTGTGGCTTCTTCTCCATACAACTGAAGTGGTACGAATCGAGTATAGGCCGACTAACGTAAAGAGAGACGAAGAGAAAAAAGCGATGTGGATGGAACGAGAAGGACGCAAATCTCATTGCAAGTTTGAAGGGAGACGACGGCACGAAGTAGGAAAGTAAGGAAAAGGAGTCGGCGAGTAGCGCGGCAGAGGGAGGGGGAGTTTGATCAAGAAGAAAAGTTGGGAAAAATTTTCTTACGCGAAGAAGAGAAGTGCGCTCTTTTAGAAGTCTGCAAGGTACACGACGGGGTGGGAAAGCTCGTATAGTTTGGAAAACGAGCGTTAGACTGGAGGTGAAAAAAACACGATACTTTAAGATCTGAAACAACTTTATTTTCCATATAGTAGCACTTTTTACTATGGCAACGAAAAAAAAACTCGAATTTTTGTATTCGTATATACATGTACCATATACATGAATATAAAAATCAATTTTTTTTCTTCGTTGCCATAGTAAAGAGTTTTGATATATGGAAAAAATGCTCACACAGAGAGCCTAAGGCTCAACATCAAAAGCTGCAGTAAGCTCTTTATAGGTAGTTTTATAATGTTTTTTTTCGATAATGATTTTTTTCATATATCTATTTTTTACGTACATGTATACGGTGTTGTATTTTTCTTAAATAATTAGAATATGTGTTGAAAAGTATTACCGCGTGGTCAGCGTTATTGGTTAGCCCAGAAAGATTATTTTTTTTACAATGAAGCAGAAATACACCCTAATGCGCGTGAGCTACGAGACGCTCGTGTCAGGGCGCTGTAACCAAACATAAGAATTTGATATATTCATTTTCCTGATCAAAATAATATTTATGGACTTTTGGACGGACCTCTTTATTGTTCTTTTTATTCAAGACGTGCAAAACGATATGTGGGGGAAAAATTCGGAAGAGACTGAAAAATTGCTTCTGCGACCTTTTAAAATTGACCACCTCTAGACAATTGTGGTCTGGGCAGTGGCGAAAATGTACGTAGCAGAAGCGCGTATGTATTTTGGATTTGGAAAAAAGTATATGCTATTAAGCATACATTGAACTATTCCGAGTAAATTTATATATAAAAAATTAAAAATTAACAACGTTATTGACGTATAATGGAGCCTCTGTATAAAAAATGTGGTTCTACGGCCGGGTCGATGACTTGGCAATAGTCGCTCTGAAAAGAAAAATAAAGAAGTTTTATGATCTACGTAACCGTAGTACTCGTTGTACGTAGCCGGTTTTCCGAAGAAAAAATCATAATATAGCGGGTGTTGAAAAAAATATAATTATGGCGGAATTTCTGCTTATATTTGGGGTCTTAAAAAATGCTAAATAAAAAAAACGACTACGTACAAGGATAGCTACTGCAATCACGGAAATTATGTTTTTTTTTAAATTTAAAAAAGACAATTATAGCTAGAGTTATGATTGCCGGAATTTCTACTTATGTTTGGGGACTTAAAAATACTAAATAAAAAAACGGCTTCGTACAACGATACTGCTACTGCCATTACGGAAATTTTTTTTTTTTTAAATATGATAAAAAAGACAATTATAGCTAGAGTTATGATTCCGGTCAGGTCGACAGAAATGCGACTGAAAGTTCTTGTGTACGCAAATCGTTGCGCTACCTGTTCTCACTGAATCGTCTGTAACTTGGTCAATTTTCAATATTTTAAGTTAAAAATGATTTCACATATCCTTGAATATGGATATCCCGAGAACATGCAAAAAATCGATTTTTTTTACCCGTCACAGTGGTGTCCCGCCTTAAGGAATTGACTTTAATTAGAAACAAACATAAATAGTAATTACGAGAAATTAATTACGGAATAAACATATATCTGTAATTAACGGACTTTAATTGAGGAATAAACATATATTTGCAATTATAGGACTTTAATTAACGAATAAACATATATTTGCAATTAAGAAGAGACAAATACAGATAGAGTCGTTGAATATCTACGAAACTTAGATTCACAGTACACCAACTGCACTTCATTCGAGCACGAGCTCCTATTGCAGCGTGCAACTCGAGTACGGTCAATCCTGCATAACCACGAGGGAAAAAATAAAACGTCTGATTGCCAACTGCAAATGGTGAGTGCAGTCACCATATTACGGATGCGAGTTGGGAAGTGCGAAAGACATCTTAAGGGGTCTTCTCACTTTCGACGCTAAGAAAGGCTATTTTCATGCATTTTTTTATAAGTTTAAATTATGGATATCGATATGAAAGTTGTTACACTAAATAAATACACTTTCGAAATACCAAAAAAAAACTTTTTTTTATGCATTTGTGTAACCCAAATAAACTTTAAACGCGTTTTTCTCGAAACAAAGTTTTTCGACGGCTTGTTGGTAGAATCTTCGATCCTTATGAAATTTTAACCACATATTTTTTACAACTATAGCTATAACGCATATCAAGGTTTTTTAAACTCTGATATTTACCATTTTCTTGCCAAAAACGATGAAAAAACACGTTTTTTTTGTTTTTTTCGAAAAATGTCCACCATTTTGTTATTTCTTGCATATATATAAAATCGTATGATATGCGCTATAGCCATTAACATCCTAAATCTAAAATCGTTAGATTTTTTCGTTTCGGATGATTCATCTCCGAGATTTTATCAACAGCGCAGACCTACAATTTTTTAGGACATTTTTTTTACTATTTTCGTCTATGAATAGTGGCTTGAATAAATAATTTTTTAATGTATTCGGAAAGTGTAGCTATTAAGTGTACCAACTTTTATACCAATATCTATAATATTAACCTATCAAAAAGTTCATGATAGTAACCTTTTCAGCGTCTAAAGCGAGAAGACCCCTTAAGTTCCATATAAACTTGTGCTCTGATAAGGTATAGAAAAACTTTGTCAACACACCATCACGGCAATACTTTTTTAAATTTCAAATCTATATACAGATATCCGTATCCTCGTGCACATGCGGACATAAATTGTCACCTTATATGGTGCTTTTTCCCATTCATGCAACCATCAGAGATGTTTGGCACTTCCCCGGAGGCTACGAGAGAGCCCATAGAAATGGAGAGAGAAGCAAGGGTGGAAAAAAGCCCCGAGTGGAGCGACGGACGAGGGCAGCAGGGGGGCGGGGGTAAACTCAGAGGCGCAGGAATTGAAGCGTCTCCTTGCAGGTGTAAATTAGAAAGGAACGGAAAAAAAAAGAAGAGAAAAGCCTCGAGTTTTTCACGGGAAACTTTGGGAACAGCCTCGACGGACGAATCTATATAGAGGCTCGTTCGCCCCCGGGGCACTACACGTTTTTCTCGGTGTGAAACGAGACTTTGGCGTTATCCCATATACGCCTCGGGCTACAAAGCCCGGAGTCGCGAGTCTCGAAGGAGGAGTCTCTCGCGAATGCACGTCGGAGGTGAGAGTGGAAAAAAAAATAATAATAATAAAACGTGATATGAACGGGGGCCCCGAGGATGAGGAACTTTATAGATATACTCGCGTGAAATTCGAATATAACTGTGTACGTGGGAAATAATAAAAAAAGAGGAAGAAGACATTAGAGGAGAAAAGTTTGGAGAATAAAAAGGTGTTAAGTATATCGATGACAGAGGTCACGAAATATGAAGATCTCTCGAATGCTCTCTACACTTTGCGAGATTCATTTTTAACGGGTTGTGCCTAGTCGTAACAGTTGAAAAAGCTCATTTTTGGGATTTTAAAAAATCATAGAAAATCGTGATTACAAATTTCTATAAAATTGAGTATTTCGAGAACTATCATCTGAAGAATACTGTAATTTTTTGGTGTATGAATATTTAATTATTATCGATTTACAGCCGATGTCCGGGAAGCATCTCTCGAAAACTTTTGTAGTGCGCAATGCCCGTGTGAGGGAAGTTATCTAATTTTTAAAAATCAAACAGATTTCATTAGTATATTACTCGTAGTTTATCCTATGATTTTTTAAAGGAATTTTCGAAACATCAGTTTAAAAAAAAAGCGGCCCGTGTTTGAACCGAGAGTGATGATTTTTTTTTCAATCGACATTTATCGTTCAGCAAGTCGAGAGTATACAATGGAAAAATCCTTGTATTAAATAATATATTTTTACATCTCAAAAAAGCGCTTATCATTTTAGAACTTTTGACACTGTAATTTTACAGATATTTTGCTCACCGACTTTCAAAACGTACTTTCGGAAATAAATGCGTTCAAATTTTTCAACGATTCTCCAAGCGTTCCGACGGGCATCAACATGACAGCTTTTGAATCTGTCAATTTCGATCCGATCACGTTGACATTTTCAGCGAAGCTTTACAAGATGATATTTTCTTAAAATATATTGATTTTGAAAAAAGTGAATTTTTGACTTCTACAACTAGGCATAACCCCTTGAGTTTAACGATTTTTCCAGCTTCACTTTATGTCCACAATTGCTTGCAAAGAGGTGACTCGCGGTTTTGGGGGCCGACTATAAGGGGTGTTGAAGACACCCCACGACCACACATTTTTTTAAATTGTTCTGTTACATGGGGTATAATATTAAACGAAAAACAGAACGATTTTCCCAAAAAACTTCTCAAAGGCGTTTTGCCAATTTGACGTTTGACAAAATATGTAATGGACGGACTTAAGGAGGTACGATCACTTCCACGGGGTCAAAAAAGAGTCTAAATTTATTTTACCCACAGCTGCTCTGATTGATGTTTACTTATGTTGATAATTCGTATTATCGATTATAGTGTGCCAAATGTTGTGGTAAATTATGAATTTATTGTACGTGAACAAATAAAAACTGAAAAATTAGATTGTCAACGACTTGGTAATAATCTTCGTAATAATAATATTAACATATCCACCATAAAAACGGACTAAAAAGACAACAAAAAAATCAGCCGGAAAGCCATTAAAATAGGTTTGAATTACCTCAGCGAAATTAACACGATAGACAGAATATAATTATACATATTATTGATACGTGATAAATGATAAAACTCTATAAATTGTTGTTTGCATATTTTGTGGCGGTTTCTATTCAAATTAATTTCAAAACAAAGCTGGGTTATGTTCGCCAGTCGCATCAGCTGTTACTCGCGGCATTGCTAAGTCTGTGGGTGCTATTTCGTCGTTCTGACTATTTGCAACCGGACATTGAAAGTTTCATGTAATGTAGTGCTTTAACGACACGGTGAAGATTGATTTTCTTATTTTTTACAATATCTATTATATCAAATCTATCGAATTTCAACTTTCCAACGGGGTTAGTTGGATACGTGAGCAGAAAAACTACGATCACCGCACTTCCGGTTGACCGTCTCCATAAAACCACGTGCCTCGGTAACTCAAAGTGCTCGACTTTGCAGTTTTATTGCAAAAAAACTAAACGGCCAAAATAGCTCAAATTTTGGCAATAGGCGCATAAAGTATTCGTTAAAATCATATAAAAATTTCAAATCCGAAAGTTGGATTCCTAGTAATGATCGTACCTCCCTTAGTTAGGTATCTTTGAAAGGCAAAGAAAATACATTTGGGTTTTTTAAAATTATCACTCAATTGTTTGCTTCTAGGTTACGAATCTCCAGCATACAATTGAAAACCGTCAAAACTTCTTGCACATCTTTTCGCAAAACGTGAAAACATTTTTTCGTCTTTTTTCGTAAAAAAGTTGTGGATCTCTAGTAGAGAATTCGAAAAAATCATTGCAGTGTTTTTCGTAGCCCAAATTCGTCCGAATCCGTGATCGAGAACACTTGATAACCAGAGATGCAAATGTCAATTATCATTATCGTTGCCAAAGTTCACCTCACTAAACCGGAAATCGAAGCATGTTTGGCATTTTCTTTTTCGGGATGATCGAATGATAAATAAAGATCTGCCGCCGTCTCTCGACTTTTTCGTCTCACACTCGCTCTTCGATGGAATAAAAAACAAGTTCGTATAGGGTCCTAAAAAGTGGAATGGTCCGTGAAGGATCGGTAGGAAAAAAGGGGGAGCCGCGAGATGTGTTGTTAACGGAGCGAAAAGGTCAGACGCATCGTTCACTCTCGATTGAGCGGTGGAAACGTCCCCTTTCTCTCGTGCCAGTAGTAAACTGCCGTAATGGTCAGACATGGGGCGAAAACGTGTGGCAATCGTACGTATACGTACATGGATGTTCAGCTGGGTTGGAAATCCGTTTAACGGTCGAATTTGGAATTGATCACTGGGTTATCAATTTCTCGGTGAGCCTGCTACGGACGAGGGTCCCGGGCGGAGCCCATAAATAACTCGAGGGCTACCGAAATTCCCAAACGGAGAATCCGCCAAAGTCAAAAGAGGCATTTGCGTCGACCGTTGTATCGGGGCGCAAGATTCTTCGCTCGATTCTCCACAATCAGTCTTAAGGGGGTATCCCTCTCTGGAAACTCAATAAAATGTTTTTTTTTGATATATTGTTATAGTGTGAACCTTGAAGAATATTTTAACACTAACTGGACCCTGAAATTGAAAAAATTGACGAAATTACACCTATTTTGGTGGAACAGTGTGCATCGTGGAACTTGGTGGAACTTTTACACTATTGACTTGAATTTGCACAGTTAGTGTTCAAACAGCAATCATTTTCGGTACACGATCGCATTTCTTATTTGGATAAACCATTTTTTAATAACAATGACTTCAGCATGCCGTTTTTCAGGAAAAAATGAGGTTTTCTTTGGAGAGCCTGTCATTTTTCGTATTTTGCGAAATTTCGAAAAGTGGATCGTGAACCCATAGCTAGTTCGATATATTTGAAGAAATTATTTTTGTTGTCGTTTCAACTTACATTTGAGCCTTTGAAAGATTTGCTTCCGTAAAAATTACATTGTAAACACAAACATGTGTACAACATGTTAGGAAAAACTAAATTTATTCCAAACAATGTGTCACTGGAAACAAATTCACCATTCTGACCCGTCAAATAGGGTTTCCAGAGAGGGACACCCCGTTAATTTTGCGGTCGCTATTGGAGGGTATCGCCCATTAGTCTGTTACCTTTCAAGCACAACTCGCTCGCGGAGTTTCCGCCTGGAAACCCACCGAGTACCCAAACAGCCTCATTGGAGGCTTTCGCGAAAACGATACCAGGTGTGGAGTTTGCCTCGCTTGGAGAACTTTGACGCGTATCGCTGTGAAAGTTCTCAGAGTCCTGGCCACCCCAACGATGAGCTTTGGTGGAAGGAAACCGGCGAATGCAAAGTATCATAATTATGGCATCTTGATGGCCGACAAAGCGCTGATTCCATTTGCTCATTCCATTTGCCATTCCATTTGCCATTCCAAGGACGAACGCGTTTACAGAGAGAGATCGGAAGAGGTTACATGATTGAATGAGATATGGAAAGAGTCGCGATAAGACCTGAAGGGGGTGAAAAAAGATGGAGGTGGAATCAAATCTTGCGCGCTAATGTTGGCATATAAGGGAGTGTGGATGAAAGAGGAAGCCCAAAGGATCGAAAAACTCGTTCGAATTCCGATCAGGTAGCCACTCTGCTCTCTCTCTCTCTCTCTCTCTCTCTCTCTCTCCCTCTCTCTCTCTCCCTCTGAATCTCTCGCTTCTTTTCTTCCTTCTCACTTCTCTCTCAACGTCCTCACGGAACCTTCGGTGTGCATACACACGAGGCAGATGAGACTCGTATGCTCGTGATATCGTACGGTATGTACATTTTTCCGATCACCTGAATATCTAAGAGTCGAAAAAAGAAGGAGCATTACCTCGCAAGCTTTTCCCTCCCATATCTCATGTTGCCTGGCATTTTCCGAAGTCAATTTCGATATTTCCTTAAGAGGGATTATCCTCGTTTAAGGGTAGATCGTATTTATTCGCGAGGAGCTGGCTCGGAGCCTCGGAATGTCGCGGGAAGAAAATTACGTTTACGTACGTCGGGAATAATTGTTGTTCGTGCATCATGATTCTGAATTATGCATGCATAGGGGAGAAGCGCTATATATCGAATAGTTGCTTAAGGGGTCTTCTCACTTTAGACGTTAAAAAAGGTTCATTATAAAAGGTCAGGATTTTTTTTGACAGGCTTATATTATAAATATTAATATAACATTTAATATAATATTAATTTTATATATATATATATATATATATATTAATATAAGATTAATATAATATTAATTTAACAGCAGAAAGCACGAACACACTCTCGCACGCTGTTCGGTCGTACGCAAATCGAAAAAAAACTTCTTCAGCTGTAGCATCTATGAAACCGTTGACTTTAAATACGTTTTTTTACTTGAAATTTTAACTATAGCTTGTTAGGTTGCTTTAACAGCCAAGGACGAGCGCTTTTTTCGATCGACTGAAAATTGTAAAAAATATATCACTTTTTATACCCTACCCCAAAAAATTAAAGAAACAGAAAATTTCTTCACTTTTTAAAGTGTTTTTTGAAAGGCTGTATTTCTTATTGAAAGCGATATGCGTGTGGAGTTACATAACTTCAAATTATATTTGTGTACTTATTTTGGCTAGTGGCAAATTAATAGTTTTGGCATTATATAAACTATAATGTTATAACGATGTAATTGTATCGTCAGTAAGGAAGTGAAAAAATTGTAGCGGTCGCAAGCGCGTGCTGGTCTGTTTTTTTAAATTCGTAACGCCATCTCTATCTCGAGTTGGCGAGGCAGGTACGATGCAGGGGCCGCGTGGAATTTTGATCATAATGCAGCGACGGCTATAAGCACGTTCGGCGGGACGGCGAATAGACGAGGAACACATTGCCGCCATTACGGAGTCTTGGCTAGTTCATGGCGATGTACCCAACATTTTTTGTTCCATTCGCAACAATATCTATGCCTCAAGTTAGTTAAGGGGGGAAATCACAGTAGCACACAAAGAAATAGGCATATTTTCGGGAATTCATTTTGGCTGAATAAAAGTACCAATCGAAAATCTGTAAAGTAGGTTTTATAGCAATACTAAAAAAGTACAAAATGTAATTTTTTCAATAAAAAATATTTTAAAATGGCGGCTGCGCAGCATATGCCCCAAGGCGCCTATTTTTGAAAGCGTGTCGATGGCCGAAGACGTAGACTCCTTAATTTTTGACCTGGAAGAAAAAACCAAAATTTTTTAGTTTCCATATAACAACAGCTAGCGAGCTACGTAGGATTTTTTCGATATATTGATTTTTCGCAAAATGGTGCATGTTTGAAAATAAAGTTAAGTTTTTAACAAAAAAAAACGCCATAAAATCGTCGATAAAAAAAAAACTAAGCCATATAAAATAAAAAATTCTACGTAGCTCCGTGGAGAAAGATGTTTCGAAGCTACTGTCAAAATTTCAAGTCGATCGGTAAAGATTTGCTCGAGTTATGTCTTCGGCGAGCTCAAAAAAATGGTTTCGAGAAAAACGCGTTTAAAGTTTTAAGTACTGAGAAACCATATGAAAATTGCATATACCTCTAATCTGCAATGCCTGCACCGTACAGTCGATTTTCGTACGCAGTATCCTTTTTCGTCCCTTTTCTAACACGACTCGACGATGTGTCACTCACAATGACAATGATTTACAAATATCACTGTTTTTTATCACTATTTATGTTATATATGTATGCACGAAAGTGAAGCGTCGTGAAAAAGCGTTGTATTCAACGCAAGAAATTTGGGCACTCGGACACTTTTGCCGTATTCCATCATTTGGTATATTATTTTTAAGACCCTAAAGCGCCTTTTAAGCGAAACATTTTTTTTCCGAAAAATTGAAAATTTTACTGTGATTTCCCCCCTTAACCTGCCGTGAGCTGATCGTCCGACGGTACTACATGTATTTCACATAACCTTACTTTGTCGTTCGTAATTAGCGTTGGCTAGTTCATCACGTTCGAGTCAATAGGTGGCACGTTTGTGGTAATACAGTGACATCTGCAGTAACGATCGCTCAGGCAGTGGCTAGACCAGAGCTAGGTTACGAAATGTTCACAATATTACTAGGTCACAGTGAGGCAGCTACTAGGTAGTTCGTGTGATATCAATTGGACGAACCAGTGACTAGCATGTAACCCAGACAGGCTAGCGCAATTTCTGCTGGACAGTGCTGATGCACCAGACGACGGAGATCCAGCCTGGACAGTGTCTTATTCTCCTCGGAGAGCTTCATCGGCGATATTTTTTCCATCGACCACCAGTATCAGACAACGAAGAAGAAACTCTTTGGTACGCCGGTCACGCCGCTGCTCGAGCCATAGAGAACATATTTTCTCATGGGGCAGGGCACATCCTCCGTTGCACTTCTTGCCATCGACACAATCGAGAACAATGTTAGCACTCTCTCGAGGAGATGGTCAATCGTGCTGGGCGGCTTGATCTCCACGGATTTCGATTTGCTGCAAACACCAGAGATCGTGACGTCGTCGACCGTCGTTGGCAATTGAACGAATGACTGGCGCACACCTCCGCCGGCGGTGTGGATAGGAATTGTCTCGCTGGACATAATACATGCAACCTTGAACAGCGGTACGTAAACGAGAGTGTAGTGCATGGTGATAGTTGTCACATCCAAGTAGCGCGTTCCGGCTGTTAGAGGAAAAACCGAGGTAGCTGGAACCGCAATGAGGTCCGAACAGCTAGAACTTTTTGACTCCCTTGCTAACGGCCTCGATATCAACAGCGCAACCGGAGCCCATGCTGGACGGAGTTTTTGGTGGAGAATCGATGACACGGTGTCATGAGATCCTGGAATCCATAGAGATCCAGGCAACATCCTTTGACCTGGATGAGCATTTCAGGTTTTCTCAGTGCCTGTGACCTGGGTGTGAGCCTTGATATCCCCGAAGCCGTTGAGTACGATAGCACGTACGTACCTTGACTCCCGGTGTTTTCTCCTTCGGCTTCTCGCTGTCACTATGTTCCTCCATCTTCTTCTTCGTGTAATCGGCCGCGGCGGTTTTCTCGTCGATAATTTCTTTGTCGGACTTCGTTGTCGGAAGTTCTCGGCGGTGGTGTGCCGGCGTCCCGACGCGTCGCCCTCGACCACCGGGCTCGTTTCGTTCTTCACAGCAAAATAAAAATACCTCATCAAAACGCAACGAAAACAAACTCCACTTTATCATACATGAAAGTGGAGAACAAACTCCATTTTATCACACATCGTATGAAATATATTTCGAACGAATGTGCAAGGTTAGCTCCTGCTTTCGACCTGTGGAAAAATAAATTGTTCCGGAAGGCAGCGGGCGCGGTCGGTAAAAACGATCGATGCGAGCTGCGCGCCGCCAGTGAGAAAACGGATGAACTACATACTCGCTCTGGTACTTAATATTTTGAGCTTTGTCGGTGCATTTTTGCTACATTTATGTAAACATTTCAAAACGCTTTTTCTCCGCCATTTGTTCATGAAAACAGGCGAAACAAAGCTTAAAATGTGTGCTTTTTCACGGTCCAAAGGATAGTTCTCGAAAAATTACCGAAAATGCGATGCAACGGTTGATAATTCGTTTTTCGCACGGTAACCACAAGCTATACATTCTTTTTTTGAAATTTTGGATATTGGAGGGGACCATCCCCTCGGAGCACGTGTCCTGCATGCACACAACAAATTTCATTCTAATCGGCTCTTCCGTTTGGGAGAATACTCATTTCAAAATTTCGAAGCAGTCAGAGGCGTGTGGCACATCGCCTCAATAAATACACTTTCGAAATACATTTTTAAACAATATTTCATTTATTCAAGTTACTATTTATAGACGAAAATGGTTGTTAAAAAATGTCCTAAAATAATTGTAGGCTGTTGATGAAATCTCGGCGATGGATCATCCGAAACAAAAAAACAAACGGTTGTAGATTTAGTATGTTAATGGCTATAGCGCATATCATACGATTTTTAAAATGCGCAAAAATAACAAAATGGTGATCATTTTTCGAAAAACAAAAAAACGTGTTTTTTTCACCGATTTTAGCAAAATAAATTGTAAATATGAAAAGTTTATAAAATCCTTGATTTTCGCTATAGCTATAGTTGTACAGAAGATGTGGTTAAAATTTCATAAGGATCGGTTCAGTGTTTTTGAAGATTTTGTGAACAAGTCGTCGAAAAACGTTGTTTCGCGAAAAACGCGTTTAAAGTTTATTTGGGATACCTAAATAGATTTAAAAATTTTTTAAATGTATTTATTAATTGTAATAACTTTGATATCAATATGTATAATATAAATCTATCCTTAAAATCAATGAAAATAGCCTTGTTTAGCGTCTAAAGTAAGAAGAGCCCGTAATATCGCATAGTGGACGATCTCGAGTTTTACTATAGCGACATATTTAGAAAAAATTTATAAGCTTATTCTGAATTACGTATAAACTGCACACGAGGGTACAGGAAAATTGTGGAAACCCGTGGTATTAAAATAGAGAGGAATACTTTACCACTAAACTAAAAAAAAAGTAAAAACAGTAATTTCCCCAAATAAAGCACTAAGTTTAGCCTCATTGGGCACTTCCATTTCCTGTATTCAAGTACTCATTAAGGGATCTTTTGGTTGTCTGGTACCAAAAATGACACAACACTGAACTGATGTTACTTTTCACCGGCGTGAACAAATATTTCTCTCTGTTAAAAAGTGTTGTTTTCATTGAGCTAAGTCCAAATTATTTATGTTTTTATTATTTTTTATGAACTATATCATTTATTATATTGACGAAATGAATACTATTCGCAAAAATCGCAATATGTAGAAAAATATTACTGTTTATATTCGGCCATGGCAAATCTTAATATCGGTTACGTAATCGAGACTAATGTTGGATGTCCATTTGTGAAAAATGTTCCCATCTAATCAAATATTAACTCATAAAGACTGATTGTTTGATAATAAATACAAAGTTAAAACAATAAACGTTTTGTTTTATTTCATATGAAAATAGTCGTCCAATATATCCCAATATCAGATATGAAAAAAGTGGTGTTTGAAAAATGGCCCTTATATCGAATATCCGATTAGAGGCAACTTTTTTGAAAACCATTATTATTGTCATTTTTTGTAAAACAATGGAACTCAAAATATTCAAATGTAATGCGTAAAGTAATTATTAGCATCTTGTTGTATATGACATGTAGATCCCAAAATCGTAAAACTTAAAGGTTATAGCAATTATTTACTTTTTTTCGACTTTCAAAGAGCCGTATGCGTTATATGATGCCTCTCCTCTACCAGTCGAGTCGCTGAGAATTAGGCACTCGAAGAATATGGGACGTTGATTTACAAAAAAAATTAGAGGCATAATTTGGAAGCGTTTTTCAAGCTCTACCTTCTGAAGAATCGCAAGCTGATATCAAGGTCAACTGTTGTTTTCTTCTAGTAAACCTCTCTCGTAAACCGGATACTTCTTGCAAATTTTGAGAATTACGAAAATGGCAAGCTGCAGAAAAAAAGGTTGATTATCAACAACTAAGAAACAACATTGATCGTTTGCCATTAATAAATAGATAAACATATCGAAAAATCATTCAGGTATGCGATAAAAAAGGTTATAAACTATGCTCCGAATTTCAAGTGAATTCAAAGTTTCACGAAATACATTGTTCTAGAACAGTGAAAAAACAAAAAAGGATAGCGCATTGGGCGATCTGACCGATCACAAAAATCGTCATAAGGCGGTCAATTTTTTGAACTGTTACAAAATCTTTCATCCAAATTGGGCTTAAGACTCTAGGCTATAAACCTGTGCAATACAAAATCGTATTTTCAACATTTCAAGCTCACGCTGACCTCGTGAACAGTGGCCTCAAAAAACTCCTCACCAACCGCACAACATTTTTTTCCACACAATTTCTGAACGATGCGTGGATTTGTAGCAGCGTGTCGTTTTTTATTTAATGCGACCTCTCATGACCCGCTCTGCATGTATAAATTTATTAATTTTATTTTTCCTACGATTGTTCGTTAATCCTAATTTCATTGACTTTCATTTAATGAATGATATTTTATTGATTTGCATTCAATTAATGATAATTTTATTGATTTGCATTTAATTAATGATAATTTTATTGATTTTTATTTTATTAATCCTGATTTTATTAATCCTACGGTTGATCGCAAACTAATGGAGCGCCTCCCTCCAAACGGAATATTCGCCTCTCCAAAAACTGCAATAACTGCATCTGCCCATGATAATTATCTCTCCAACGCCAAGCCTGCACCCCAATGATAATTGTACCCTCCACCCCGTATTACCAGTGCCAAAGGCTATTTTCGAAAAATGCCACTCGACTGAAAACATTCTCCCCGATATCATGGCAAACGTTTCGTTTCGTTGAGAGCGGTATTGAGCATTAAAATACGTCATGAACGCCAGTAGCAATTGTGTTTGCGGAAGTTAAAGTGGCACGGAGCCAAGTTACGGATGATTAAAGAGAGTGATAAAAAAACCCGCGGCGCAAGAGCGTTGCGACAATTGTCAAGGGGTGGAGGATACTGCACCATAAACGAAGAGATACGCGCTCCATCAACTTTCTCCGAAGTTCAGACACCAGGGCTTTCGCTTTGTTTTGCTCCGCTTCGCTATTTCTCACTTCACTGGCTCGCGCTCTCTTTCCTCGCTTTGTACTTTAAGCTTCTCTAATGCAATTCTTATGTCGCGCGGAACAAAGACTTGTTACGTACAGTGTACTTTTTTTTACATTGACGACTCAACAACGTGATCCTGTGAGAGAAAAAGGGAATGGTTAATAAGTTCATTATTCACATTGAGCCCTTTGGTAAATGGCATTGGGGAATTGTTTCAAGCGGTGGATGTGGACACCAAGGTCCTCTATCCGCGTACGGAAAAAGAGTACATAATGAGTACTTGAATACAGGGAATGGAAGTCCCCAATGCGGCCAAATTTAGTGCTTTTTTTGAGGAATTTACTATTTGAATTTTTTTTTAGTTCAGTGATAGAGGAAAGTATCCTTTATATATTACCACGGGTTTTCCACAATTTCCCTGTGCCCTCGTGTGTACGGGTTTTCCCCAGGTTCCCTGTGCCCTCTTGTGCACCGATTTTCCCCGGTTGCTCCGTGCCCTCGTATGTGCGGGTTTTCCATAATTTCCCTGTGTCCTCTTGTACACCGATTTTCCCCACTTTCCCTGTGCCCTCTTGTGCACCGGTTTTCCCCATTTTCCCTGTGCCCTCTTGTTCACCGGATTTCTCCAGTTTTCCCGTGCCCTCGTGAGCGCGGGTTTTTCGTAATTTCCCGGTGCCCTCTTATACACCGATTTATCCGAATTTCCCCGTGCCCTCACTTGCTATTAAAAAACATCTCTAATTTCGAGTATTCGAACGCTACAAGTATTCAAACGCTTTTCCAGCAGGGCGACCACTTTGTCGGAGCCTTGTATATCTTCTGTGTCGTCGTGAACGAGCCGAGGTCATTTTCCAGGTGACATCGTCTTTTCTCAGTGTTAATAGTGCGCAGTGGGGCGGCGATCCCGTTGAAGAGAGGGAATGGGGGTCGAGGTGGGTTCCGCGAGTATCTCTGCGATCTCGAGTTCGGTAGACATGCTGGATACGTGCACGCGATGGGAATGACAGAGATGATTATGGGAAGCGTGACACTGCTGGCGATGTATCTCTGTGAAGGAGACCGAGAGAAAGAGAGGGGGAGAGAGAGAGGGAGGAAGAAAGAGAGACAGGAAAAAAGTGAGGCACTGTTAGAGAGAGAGAGAGAGAGAGAGAGAGAGAGGGAGAGAGAGAGAGAGAGAGAGAGAGAGAGAGAGAGAGAGAGAGAGAGAGAGAGAGAGAGAGAGAGAGAGAGAGCGAGAGAGAGAGAGAGACAGGAAGGGTGGTGGCCTTTTCCACGGCGTTTGTACGGAGAAACAAGGACATAAGCCGAGCGAGTGCGCAAGAGGGAGAGAATAAGGGCGGTAACGCTACCCTTTCTCTCTGTTGCTCTCTCTTGAGCCGGAGTGATATTGATTTTGCAGCAACAACCACCAGGACCTGCGTTTCATACGGCCTAGCACAGTCGAGGACACCCCCGTTCCCTTCGCCCTACCCCGCCATAGCTGAAATACCCGCGCTCCCCGTATAGTTACATTCACCCTAGTACAATAGTACCGTACGCACACTCGCGGATATGCGCGATGTACCTGTGTCTGAGCCTTCGGCAAAGCCGACGGTAGCAAAGATCGGCGGGGGCGGGGGGCGTAGAGAAAATCTCTCGTGGATCGCTTATAATTTCTGGCTTATACGAGCTGAGCCAGAGGTTATTTGCGAAAATCGCAAAAGTCGATGAAGGAGAAGATCAACCCTGAGCTGATTCTCGTGGAGCGCGAGCGGAGTTGCCGCTTGTGGGGATAGACAGCTGCGAATTGGTAAACGGAAAGGATCAGCTCGTGTAATCGGAAAATTTCTTCAGTTGTGACAGGGGCAGAGGGCGCACAATATTTTGTCGACGCGCCTTCGTCTTCGCCTTTTTGCCTACACTCCCCTATTTCGCACTCTACTGTTTCCGGTTTACCGGAGAACTCTTTGGAGTGGTGCGCGAAACCACGTTTCCTGATGCACCAGAGTATCGCGTTCGCCCAGGAGGGCACAGGGAAACTGCCGAAAACCCATTTTTTCGGCCGCAACCTGAGTTTTCGGGTGCGCGTGGGCTTCCGGTGACTGGGCGGTCACCCATCTGAGTATTGACCTGGCCTGTCGAAGCGCTGAAAGTTCGTTGAATCAAGCCGGAACCTTTCGTTTCGTTTCGTTTCAATTAGTAAGTTCGTTTCGTTAAGTCCTCAGGGATTTCATAAGATATTCGCACTTCGCGGCAACGTGCCTACAGATCTGGGCATATCGGACAGCGGTAAAGCGGGGAGAGAGAGAGAGAGAGAGAGAGAGAGAAGGGTGTCTGAGCCAAGATTCTATTTCTCATGCTCTGTCTTACGGTAACGGTGTTCTTATTGCAGAGCGCTGGAGCCACCTCAATGAGGACGTTTCGCTTCCAATTCTACTTTAGACGCCTCTATCTCTTGGTCTCTCTCTCTCTCTCGCCGTCTCTCCGCGCGAGACAGCTAAGCAGCAGAAGACAGAGTCGGAGTAAGATTAGCGGAAGCGGCGGTAAGGAAAAGCCAGCTAATAAGGAGATTATATTAAGGGAGATTTCCCGAGAGGTGAGGGAGCTGCTTGGAATTCTCGCCGAACCGAATGTCAGCGTGCCCCGGTGGGCAAACTCTCAATTTCGATGATTCAATTCATTCCACTTGCTAGTTCTCAGGGACACGTGGTATTCTTTCCGACTGAAAAGGGAAGAGAAAAATGTTAGAGTAGGTTTGGCTTCTCGTGGGCTCTCGCTTTTTCGTAGAATTCGTGCGTGGGCAATCATAGACGGAAATAACGAAGGAATAAGGGAGCGCACGTTACGGAAACGTAACGCAATTGGAGGGGGGGCGTCGAGGTTTGCGTTACGTCACGATTTTAGAACTGCCCGAAATAGCAAAGTTTCTGCATGTTGAAGTTTTTTAAATTGAAAACTCATCGTTCAGAATAGATGAAGTGCCAGCTCTTATTCTTTTGGGAAATATAATGAAGATGAAAAACCGCCATATCGCCCGCGACTTGATGCTTTAATGTAAGTATCAATATTCTGGCAAAAAACATAACTATATATTAAGAAAAACGAAACGAAAAATTTGATCGCGATTTTCTCGAAACTACTTTTTTCGATCTTGTGTCAGCGAATACTCAAAAACTTATCAATCGAGTTTCAATTTTTTTTATACATTTTTGTAATCGCAGTGACTAAGGTTGTACGTAGCCGTTTTTTTTAATTTTAATCATTACCATTTTTTACGATTGCTTGAGTACAGCAAAGGGCCTTGAAGATAGAAAAAAAAGTCCAAACTGTCGACATTTTGTAAGGAAAAAACAAAATAAAAAAACGGCTACGCATAACGATAGCTACATGTGTATAAATATCGATACATTGTTGACTTTTTATTAACATATAACCTTTCATAAAGATATCGATGGGACAATGAAGAGAATTTTTTTTCGTTGCCAAATCAGGTTTAATTTTTTTTAACTTTATAAAAATTGGTATAACACTAGATGAATATATACTTCATAAAATGAGTATAAACCCGATCCTTTCATAATTAGTTATTTCTTTGAAAAAAAAGCAATTATTGACGACAAAGCATCCGTTATGTAACGGAATAGAGGGGGGGGGGTTCAAGCCAGGCGTTACGGTTTTGTTACGCGGGTGGCGGGGGGGGGGGGTCAATTGGGAATTTTTGCGTTACGTAATTTATGTCCCCCTAACTTTGAAGCCAAGGTGCCGAGTTTCTGCACCACTTGCGCAGGCAAGAGAAGGGTTAAAAATTATCAAGGGACGCGGCAAACTCGCAAGTGGCATCGCTGAGGTTTTAACGTTTATAGGCACTGGGCAATTATTCTATTATTATTATTATATTAATTATATTGGCTAAGAAAAACAATTTTATTAAATCTTATATATAATAATTAAAAAAGTTGATAACTCATAAATTGCAATATGTGGTAATTGAAGTATAATTGAAAAGAAATTATTAAACTAGTATGAAATGATCATTAATTTATTCGCGATTTAAATAATATCCAATTGCTAATGAAATATTCAATTGAATATTCCATGACTGCTAAATAAGTATCATACTCAATGATATGTAGTTACTCACGAATTCAGTAAGTGTTAAATCATTATTAACAAAATTACAAACTCAAGATTCAATGATTATCCAGTAATTTTCAATAATTACTAAATGTTCGTTGAAAAATAATGATATAAATGATAAGTAGGCATTAATCAATCATTCCATAATTGCCAAATAGCGTTCCATTATTCAACCGCTAATAAAACATCGAACAATTATTTATTAATCATCAAATAATTCCTTGGTGTATAGTCAAACATAAAACGAGTGCTCGCAATATTATTTTATAATAAATTATCCAATCACTCAAAATTCTTACAAGAAATTTGTCAACGAAGTTCTCGTAAACATTTTAGAGATTTTACAATTCATTGCATAACACATCGCGAGAAATCGTTTTATATTTGATTATACAAAAAGTTATTCAATAATTAATTAACAATTTACGAATGTGTCGCTAATAGTACAACAATTAATTTTGGTTCTATTAATTTTTTAAGTGTCTGTAAATTTATTTTTCGATAAGTTTTATTGATTTTTTTCCGAAGTTTTTTTTTTATAACTTTCGATTTTGTAAGTTTTACTTGCCGTTCATTATCATCTAATAATTGAGTAATTATTCGATAACCAGATGACGATCGCTTAATATTAATTTCCCAGTTTGTCGACAAATATTTACCAAACATTTAATAAATGCTAAGTAATCATTTATCGACGCGATATTGCCGAGTTCCAGAGCCCAACGATTACGAAATTCAGTCGCTGGCTTCGCCCGATCGCCGAGCCGTTATTAGCCAGAGTACATTAATTCGTCGAGTCACTCAGCCCCATCGATCTTCCCTGTTTTCACATATGAACAGCGAGAAAAAAAATCGGCGTATCGTCCAGCACGGGACAGAGGTTGATCAGGCCAGTGGTACGCAAGTCCAGCTTCGCGTTGCTGGCCGACGTGCGAGCATTCTGGAAGCGCGTCGACGTGAGGCATTGCGGCACAGGTGAATTTACCATCAGGTACTATTAACAGCTTCGACAAAACACGTTATTCTCTCGCGTGGCTGGTTACGCGAGGGCTTGGCGCGAATCCAATGTTTCCGGATGGCCGGCTACGCGATTCATTCTCCCGAAGCCACCCCCGACCCTCGACAGCAGCACCGTGCGACAATCGCCCCCCCCCCCCCCCCTCGCCCTTCTGCACCCCGTCGTGCCGGCGAGTTCTGGCACGAGAGGGCGCGGTTTCCGGATGTTCAAATAGCTCGGTACAATTGTCCACCAATGTACACACAGACACATCGTGATCCCTTTTTCGATTTTATGCTCCCTCTTTTTTAATTGAGTTTCCCATGGTCAATGCTCCGTATAGACGATAAATAAATAAAAATATACATATGTATGTTTCACCGGGGAAGATCCATGCGAATTGGCAGATACGAGAGGCAGCACGCGCTGGTTCGAAAAATGTTTATTGTCAGCTGGAACCGAGGCCGGAATAATAAACAGAATGACACTTTCACGTATGTACATAGATATTGGGACGTTGAATAAGTTCTCGCTGTTTTCCAACAGATGGCGTTACCAGAAGTACTAGAAGCAAGCTGGCAAATCAGTGTACGTCACTTCACCGAAGTGTAGACAACTTTTTTTTTTCCTCGTGTTGAACGTGTCGAATTTCGTGCAAAAAGAAGAGTATTTGTCGGGGAATTTTACTACTTTATTTTGAAAAAATCTGCAGCTGGAGCGCAAAGAATTCTTGTCGAGACTTACGGCGACCATGCTGTGTCGGAAACAGCATGCAGACATTGGTTAAGATCCTTCGAAAATAATGATTTTGATGTGTCGAATTGGAGGCGTTTTTCACTTTCGAAAATGTTAAAGACGCTTGTAAAATTTGACGTTAATCGGTGCAGTGATTTCTGAGATATCGCGATAATCGATTGTGAAAAAGACATGTTGAGAAAAACGCAGTCAAAGTTTAACAAAGTCAAAAGTTTGAACTGATAAACTCGAAATCAAAAATCGATTTTTTTAAATGTCAACTACGCGTCAGCTCTTAATGTCTCCACCTGAGAATCGTACAGAGATGACATGAATATGCGTCCCTTGAAATAACGAAACTTGTGCCTCACATTTTTTCATGAAATATCAATATTCACGGAGACATCTGAGGTGGTAACTTCTAGTGTCTCGCCCTCTGTGTATATTCTTTATTAAATGCGTGTATATATGTATTTTGGGGGTATGAAAAATATTTACACTCTGCTCTTTTTTGCATTTCATCTCCATTAGCAAACAATACAAACAAACGCACGCACACGTACAGAGATTGGGATAATAGCCAGAATGAAAAATTTCTGGCAGCTACCGTGCAACATACACATATCAACAATGACAAAACACAAAATCTCCGGGCGTTGCCAAGCTGGATTCTTCTCGGGAATATAAGAGCAAAAATAATGAGGGGGAAAAAGTTGTTTTCAGTGACATACGACAACGATGAGTAATATTAATATCACTATATATATAATTATGAGACTAGATATTGCAATCGACACACGGAGTAAAAAGGCTAAGTAAATCGACAAAAATTATTTATTTTTTTGAAAATAAAGAATTTTGCTGAGACGAAGATAACCCTTGATTGGAATCAGAATAGTATGAATCGAATAAATTTCGCTGGTGTCCGGAATTTAATCTGAGCCCAGTTATGCCTCTGCAATAACAATTATTATTACCACCATACCGGGTAGCCCGACACATCACGTCAAAATGAAAATTTAGATGTTGCGTATTGGAGTACGCTATTAAGAATTCAATAATTCATTAAACCATGAAATTATTAAATTTCAACTCTTTTTTTAATTATAAAATTTAACCTTGTTCTCAAATATTAATTAAACACACACTATGTCTCTCTCTCTCTCTTGCATTAAACAGTATTAATTATTTCACAATTCCAAATTATTAAAATGTAGATGTTCCGCATCAATCCCTATCCAAATGGCCACAATGTATTTTCAACAATCTTTAATAATTTTCTAAAAAAAGCAACAACTTTTTTTTTCGAAATTCCGCTAAATAGAGTTTTTCCTGTTGTGTATCTTCTTCTTGTGTATTCCTTTAAAGGGTTTTGAAAAGCAATTCGGGTCAATTCGACTAGTATAAGTATTTTTTAAATTATCTGAACTTTAGTGCCTAATACTCTCAAACCCATTTATTAAGCTTTCGATCAAAATCTAAGACACTTGGGTTATTCATCAGTTGGTCGTTTATGTATTGCTTAATAGTGCACTTCATAACCATAACATAAGTACGAAAAATCGTGAGTAAAGTAAAAACAAAAAATGCTTTTGTCTCGCCAAGTGAAGAAGACCGTAGCCCATATGTATATGGGGCTGATTCGGTTAAGCATTGATACAGGGCATCCTGTTTTTCGTGTTGACCGTCACTTTTCGGGCCACCCGACATATCATACTCTTGTATTGAATTCTGTTCGATTTTAATCGAATTCCGATTACATCAGTATCAATAAAATTTATACAAATGCGATAAATTCGTTTCCCATAAAGATCCCATTTCACCAAGAAAAATCACCAACAGGTTCAAGCGTGTCAGGTGTCCAAAGTATTTTTCTAACGACGTGGATCTTCTACCCCCCCCCCCCCCCCCCCCCCCCCGCCCTGCGAACTTTTCCCTCCAGCGAGGCAACCTACAACCTGCCAGGGCGATGAGAACGGGAGTTATTGCATCTCTGTGATCTACCAGGCAGCACTGATTCCATCAGGCTCCCGTGAGAATGTCATACACTGCCTACGTACCTATATATGTATATACATATATGTGTGTGTGTGTGTACGTATACGATGCGGCCGTTGCAACTCGAGCTTTGCTGATGACCATTCTCCCAACGCGTGCATGTTTGTATACATAGGGTCCATCTATACAGGGTGATTCACAACTATCAGGATTCCCTAGGCTTAAGGGGGTATCCCTCTCTGAAAACTTCAAAGAATCGTTTTTTTTGGCATATTGTGATAGTGTGAACTTTTACGAATATTTTAAGACCAACCGGACCCTGAAATTAAACATTGACGAAATGACGACTATTTGAGTGGAACAGTGTGCGTCGGGTTTACAGCGATCCGTCGATTTTGAACGCGATTATCTCAAAGGTACTACATACGTTGACACGGCGGGATTGATAGCTTGAGTAACTTTCACAATATTGACTCGAATTTGCACAGTTAGCGTTAAAATCGTAGCCATTTTCGTTCACGATCGCATTTTTTAATTGGATGAACCATTTGTTAATAACAATGACTCCGGCATGCAGTTTTTTAAGAGGGAAATGAGGTTTTCTTCGAAGAAGCTTTCATTTTTCGTATTTTTCGAAATTTCGAAAAGTGGATCGTGTGAACCCATGGCCAGTTGGATATATTTGAAGAAAACATTTTTTCTTTTCGTTTCAAATTGCATTTGAGCGTGGTAGAGATCCCGCCGTTTCGGGCCGCGTCGCTGGGGGACTGCAACGCCAAGTGCAGCACGACGAACACTTTGAAAGATTTTCTTCCGAAACAATTACACTGTAGCCACAAACATGTGTACAACAGGTTGGGAAAAAAATTATTCCAACCAATGTGTTGTTTAAAAAATGGATCATTTTCACCCTTTAAATTGGGCTTCCAGAGAGGGACACCCGTTAACTTATTTTATATACCACAATCACGTTTTCTCAATTTTTAGTGCGCGTAAACGGGCCCTAAAAGCTGTCTTTTAGGGCCAAGACCTTGAACATTTACGCGTGCGCACTTCTCACGCTCACGGTCATGGAACGCCGTTGGCGAACAGCTGTCAGTCGTTGAGTTCGTCGGAGGTCGACAAATTACGTACGTTGAGGCGTTATTTACGGGAAAAAATATAACCTCACTTTTACGTGCCACCGCGACAACGCATCGTCGAACGGTGATCGTCGAACGCTTTGTTATAAATTACTTATAAGATAGTATATTAAGATATGCCGATACATTTCAAAATTACGTTTGGTGTCTAGGGAGGCCTCCGCCCCCCAACCCCCGGTCCACCCCCGGTGACCTGCGCGATGCAGCGTCCGTATGCAATACACCTTCTGCACGTGCTTGCAGCTATATATATCTAGCAATACAGTAGCTCGGAAAACATGGTATCGTTATACAAATACTCGTGTGCACCGTAGAGACAGTGGCTGTTACGTAAAAGTCCCACTTTGTCTCTTTGGTACATAATGTACTATTTCATATTTGAATGACATTTTTTTAAGGTTTAGGTCAGGAGTAATGCATAAATAGCAATAGTGCTCTAAAGGGGGCTCTGAGAGAATTAAGGGCTAACACCACTGTGGAATTAAAAAAAAAATATTGTTTTTTAAGTTGCCTTAAGAGATGCTTTCAACCATCTAGAATAAGGGGAAAAGGTTTTGTACCTGTACCTGTACCTGGTTTTTCTGGGAACATAATTTTTTAGAACGGCACGCAGTATAACTTTGGCAATTTTCATTGATTTCACTCCAAATTTTGGGCACATCTTTAAAATAACATTCCGAAAAAAATACATACCGGATTTTCCACTAATTAATTTTAACATTACTTATTAACAAATGATTGTGCTTTTTTCTGTCGAAAATTGAGTTTTAACATGAAATGCTTTCCAATTATCCAAAAATTCATATTTTAAAAATCACGTGCAAATTTTTCTAGATATACTCATGTAAATTAATTGAAAAGATTTTCTCCAAATTGAAATTTGTGTCAGTTCTGCGCTCTGATTGAATTTGAGTATTATTATCCTAATACTTGTCCTTCCACCAAAAAAAAACAATCGCGAAGAATCACTCAATTTTAGACGTTTACAATGATGTACAATACCCTTAATACAAAACCGTATGTATATATAAATATTTACAAGGTGATTCACAATTATTACGGTCCCTTGGTGAGCATATCGAGTGCGTCATTGCGATAAAAACGCTTTTATTTGTCACGTCGTGAGACAGAAATCGGCCGAGATATTCGCATTCAATGCTCGACGCTGACAAGAATCATCACTTAACTGTCCGCCTTCGATTTAGTTGAAACTCATGTATTTCATGAGGTATCGAAAACTTTTGGAGAAATTGTTTTTATTGGCGAAAAGATGGTGATATTCCTTGTGAGTAAACAATGCCACAGTAGTTGCTCACGCGCAATTTTTTAGATATAAATTAATAAACGCGATTGATTGAATCACATTATCAATAAGCAAAGCTGGTCCCGCATGGCCCGGCTTGCAAGTTAAACATTCAATGGGAAAATCTCGGCCGATTGTTATGACACGGCATTTTAAAAAAATGCGCATTGCTCGCAGTAATACACCCTGTATGCTTATAAAGTGAGCCCTAATAGTTGTGAATCGACCTATATGTGTGTGCGTGTGTGCGTGTGTGCGTGTGTGCGTGCGTGTGTGTGTGTGTGTGTGTGTGTGTGTGTGTGTGTGTGTGTGTGTGTGTGTGTGTGTGTTGTGTGTGTGTGTGTGTGTGTGTGTGTGTGTGTGTGTGTGTGTGTGTGTGTGTGTGTGTGTGTGTGTGTGTGTGTGTGTGTGTGTGTGTGTGTGTGTGTGTGTGTGTGTGTGTGTGTGTGTGTGTGTGTGTGTGTGTGTGTGCACTTTCTGGGTACATGCAGTACACTGTACCCAGGCGTTTCTCTCCATGGGAATGCTTGTGGTATACGCTACACCCTTGTTGGCTACGTGAAGTATGGATATGCAAGGACACGTGACGGCGACGAGAAGCTATTTCGATAATCAGCGTGGCGTGTCAGAGACGAGAAACCCACTGAGCCCGGAGAATATACATATAACGTGCAGTTACTTCCCTTGCTATACAGTAGCTTCGTGTGTTAGTTGAAAATACCAACAGACGCGGCAGCATCTTAAAGCCAAGTGATTAAAAAACAAAACTCGTTATACACTAAAATGGCCTTTTACTGATCGTTTTTGAACTTTGAATCGACGTCACGCAAAAAGGGGTCGATGTATCGAAAGTGTAATGAAATTTTGCCTGTGGAATGGGATTCTTCCCTATCGCTTTGTCAAGGTTATTTTTCGATCCGTCCACTCAATCCCGAGATCTCATAATTTTTGGCCGAATTTTCCGAGCGCTTTTGTGACCGAGAAATTATTCCAAACTCGTGGTTCAGGTGAATCGAATTCGGTGAGTCATTCGGTCATGTCATAAACAAAGTACGTATGCCCTTTTGAGGGATGATTAACGCTTTGGTTGACAGCAGGAAGGACGACGCGGTTAAGGTTCGCTTCGCGGAGCTTGACAGCTGATTACTATCTTGCCTGCTGTATGTACGTAATATAATGTGTTACAGTGAGGCATTTTGACAGCTCCAACTTCTATAGAGAGTTGGTGAAAATAAATTTGACGAAGGTTCTTCGGGTATGATATTGATGTTTGCAGTGTTGGGATGCAACGATTTTTTTTCCTTCTAATTGCAATTTCTTTTTGGTCGATCGAAGCTACTATAGTTGCTCTTTTTAAGGTCCTCAATAGAGACTTTCAACGTAACTCTATCGAAAAATATGTTGGATAAACAGTAAAAAAGAGAAAAAAGGGAAAAAACATTTGAACCTCAGAAAGTTCTTCGAAATTGTGAGTAGGGAGGGAAGCAGAACATTGAACTACATGAAACTGTGTTCGGGCGAGAATTAAACGCCAAAAATACAGATATATTATATATAAATTATAATATTATATATAAATATAAATTATAATATTAATATTATAATAATATTTATAAAATATGAATATATTATATAAAAATATGGACATATTCTTGGATCGAACGCAAGTGAAAAAAAATATACATTTTCCGGTGCTGAAAAGCCAGAATCATGAACTTTTCATTCCTCAGGGACAACCAAAAATGTATACCAGTTGGTATCCAGGGTCGATGATATGATTTTTTTGCTTGAACATAGGCAATTTCACATTCTTAGATTCAGCATGGATGGGCAAAAAATAAATTAATTTGAAATCAACAAAACCAAAAATATGCATCTTTGGTTGGGGCTAATGCAAAAATTGGTCAGAGGCACTTAAATAAAATAATATTTGACACTCAACGGAATAGAAAGCCAAAAACATGGAACTTTTTGGATTGAGCACAGGTAAAGGGAAATTCATCAGCTCAAGTATTGAACAGGCTGAAATGTGCATTTATCCTACATTGCCGAAGGCAATGAAAAATGTACATCTGCATGACTTCAGCTATCGAAAAATACATCATACATATATACAGATATGAAAAATACATCTTTGGATACTAAAGTTCATTTGGAAATAATTTGGAAAGCCCAAAGTGTAAAATAAAAAATGTATATTTTCAGGTATCGGAAAGTTAGGAATATGTAGGTTTCATTGTTCGAAAATAACGAAAAATGTCTACCTGTAGGTATCGGAGAGCACAAAATATGGATTTGTGTTGCATCAAACGCAAAGAATGAAAAATGTCGTTCAGCATTGCAGAGCCAAATGTACGGATTTGTTAGCGCGATCGCAAACGACGAGATGCCACGATTATGCATTTTGCTTGCATCGAACTTAGCCACTGAAAAATTAACGAATTTCTCTTAAATCAATCACAATAAAAATATAAAGTTTTGGGAACAGCGAACGCGAAATTTCTTCTCAAACAATAATAAATTGATATCCTCTTCAGCGGTCCCAAATGGGATCAAGAACGCGCACCATCCATGCAAATCTGATGTATGCGTATCTAAGAAATATACCCTTGAGTGACCTTCATGGTTGTAAAATAATAAAAATTCAATCATTATAAAAATTATGAACATATAAAAAACTGTTTATGATACCATTGTCTTACTTATGTTGCGGATGTCATGTTCTGGATTTCTACGAGTTAAAATATCATGAAGAACTTTTCCCTGCTCCGTATGAATCTGATAGTATACTTTCTGTTTCTCTGAGAATATACTATAGTTTCTATGTACGATATATATATATATAGAATATACTATACTATAGTTTCGTTGAACATATATGAAATTCACTACTCGTTGGATTGAAACTGAAGGAAAAAGAAGTTTCTTTCCTCTTAAAAAAATTAAATAAACCTCGTTTAAAAACTTAGAAAAAGTTTAAAAGTAGGCCAAATTATAGAAAACCGCCTCGAAAACATAGTTTTGGTCATACATTATTAAAAAAATTATGGTTTACCTTAATAATAATAATAATTTGTGGCAATTCGAACAATATTTTTCTTATAATATTTCCTTGAATCACGTGTAGAAAAAAAAATTTCAAACAAGTAAAATTATTCCCCAATCTTTTCACACAACCATATTAAGCCCTTTGTTACCCTGAATTGGTTATGTGAATGGTAATTAAATCAATGATCCCGTGAACTACAGATCAGATCAGTAATGTGTTTTTTTTTGTGACAGAGTTCTTTTTTGGACTTAGACCTCATATAAAATTATCGTCGAACTCGTGGAAAATCTTCACCCACCGCGGTCAAGGTCTAACGGCCAACAAGGCGCTTGTTATATTTTTCCCATCATGCCAATTTGTCAATGATTGAATTAAGAGCGCCAGACAGTTTTATAAAAGTGACACGTAAATAAATAAATAAATAAATAACTGGCCTGAATACGATTTAAACAAGACTTTCAAAGGGTGGTTTCAGTTGGGAGAGCCAAGGGGAGATAGATTTGCGAGATTTATCAAATACACGCTTGAGGCAGGGTATACAAATTTATTGTGACTTACGTGGCTAGATTCATGTTAACGATTGACCAATCAGGTACCTCCACGGTCGGTGTTTCTTCTCTGGTGACACACAGATTTAACTGACTTATACTTTGACAAACTCGAACGAATAAATAAGTAACAGACAAAAAAACTGTTCGCGATACGACTCCTCGAGGGCTGACTTCTGCTTCAAATTTGGCCTGCTGGTTCTTTGAGGATCCGGACAGAAGTAATGAGCGGGTATGCTCGGCTCGCGATGTCGTTTTCCCCTCCATGCAACGATCTATGCGTATCGGTAATCTCTTGCTTGACGCACGCGCGACAGCCGTCGATGGTATCTGTCAACTTCGCGTGTGATCGTCAGCTCGGTATCGACTCACTCGCCTTAAGGGGTCTTCTCACTTTAGACGCTAAAAAACGGCTATTTTGATGAATTTTTTTTGACAGGTTTATTTTATAAATGTATATTGATATAAAAGTTCTTACACTAAATAAATACACTTTCGAAATACATTTTTTTTTAATTATATATTTTAGTCACTATTTATAGACGATAACTGTAGTTAAAAAAATGTCCTAAAAAAATTGTAGGTCTGCACGTTTGACGAAATTTCGGAGATGGATCATCCGAAACAAAAAGTATGTTAATGGCTATAGCGCATTTCACACGATTATTGATATGTGAAAAAATAACAAAATGGCGGACATTTTTCGAAAAAACAAAAAAACGTGTTTTTTACAGTTTTTGGCAAAAATAGGAAATATTACAATTCAAAAGCATCCCCTACATAGCTATACTTATATATATATATATATATATATAGTTATATCATAACTATAGCTATATAGATACAGCTATAGTTATAAAGAATATGATGTTCAAATTTCATAAGGGATGGTCCTGTAGTTTCGAAGATTTCACCAACAAGCCGTTGAAAAACGTTGTTTCGATAAAAGGGCGTATAAAGTATGTTTGGGTTACATACTAGGTCAAGTAAAAAGATCTGAGGGTTTTCCGCTAGATGTATTTAGTGAGCCATATTCTACGATGTATATAACGCATCGGGTACATCGCCATACAGCGATTTAAAGGTGACATTACGCTTCAACAAGAGTTCTTTGGCAGTTTTGTGTTTGGCGAAGCCAGTTGTATGTTACAGCGTTCCAAAATGGAAGCAAAAAAGCGAAAATTCGATACATTCTTCAGTACCACACAAAATGACGACGACAGAGCTCATCTTGAAAAACGTGTTGTTTACAAATAGTTTCACGGGAGGACGGTTTTCTCGTAAAGTATAAGATCTGGAACAAAAACCAAAAAAAATATAATCTATATATTATTAGCTATCGGACCACGTAGAGATTTTCTTTATCAAATTTTGAGAAAAAGGCGCTCTTTGCAATAAATAACCCGATCTTTCTCGCAAAAAATAAGCAGTAAATAGGTTATTAAAAAAAGGTTACATTTAATTTAAAAACAGCTACGTACTCCCATACAGAGTGTAATTGTGAAGCTACTATCGAAATTTAAAATTAATCCATGCAAAGGTGTTCGAGTAATCCGTCCTTCCAGTTTGAAAAAAGTGGTTTGGAGGAAAAACGCGTTTAAAGTCGTACGAGCCCTTAAATCCTCGAAATTTTCGTTTACCTTCAATCTGCGATGCTTGCATATTGTTTTTATGACCCTAACGCATTTTTTAGGCAGAAAAAGATCGATGTTTCAAAATTGTAGATTGCCATTATCCCTTAAGGGCTTACACCACTGTAAACGTCTAAAATTGAGTGATTTTTTTCACGATTTTTTTTGGGTGGAACGACAAGTAAGAGGATAATAATATTCAACAATGTTATTAGTCATGCCTTGAAGTGAACAGGAAAAGATTATACAAAATAGTGGCCCTGGAGATATTCTCGCGAGGCATGGTGAATTTGAGCCGCTCTGCGGCACGCAGTATAACTGGCGCAAATTTAAATTTGGAAAAAAAATTGAGTTCTATTAATTTACATGTATATAGCTAGAGAAATGCGTAGGAAGTTTTGAAAACATGAATTTTTCCATAACTCGCAAGCATTTAAAGTAAAAACTCAATTTTCGACCAAAAAAAGACAATCATTTGTCAATAACTAAGGTTATAATGAACTCATGAAAAATCCCGTACGTATTTCTCTTCAGAATGTTATTTTAAAGATGTGCTCAAAATGTAGAGCGAAAAGGAAGAAAATTGACGAAACGACTGTGTGTCGTTCCAAAAAATTGTATTCCGCGAAAAATAGTCGACGTCTCGCACACGGGCCAGCCAGTGCCATCGCAGGCCTACCCAAGCCTGCGGATCTTGTTTTACAAGCACCAATTTTTTTCCCCTTATTCTAGATGGGTTAAAGCATCCCTTAAGCCAATTTAAAAAAAATCAATTTTCTGAAAATTCTGCAGTGGTGTCACCCCTTAAGGAATGGAAGATCTAGGTCAGCGCGTAACTTCGGCTCGGGGTGATAATGATATTACGCAGGTTCGACAAGCGGAGCAGATGGTAAATAATAATTCCGCGAGAAAGGAAGCGCTAGATCGTTATCGAAAAGCAGTGTGAAAAAAGCGCGCCTGAAACGTACGGATAACCTATAATTTGGTGAAGTTTTATCGGTTTCCGGTGCGGTCAGTAGATTGCGCGTCAAGTGCGGCAGCTGCTTCCCCCTCCACGGTCAGACGGCGGTGCTGCCGAGCGGCTGGGAGCCAAGCGCACGGCGACCCGTCCCACCACCGCCACTCGGCAGCCAGTCTGGTTGGTGCGTCGCACCGGGGAGTGGGGGACACCGTTAAGTGCATGCGTGACTATTATTACGGCTTCTCTCGCGATAAGATCTCACGATAAGGGGTAATTCATCAAGGGGAAAAAAGCTTAATTTCGATTTTCCTCGCGGACGATTCACTTTGTCGGTGTATCGCGTCGTGTCCTGTAGCAGAAAACGTTGGAACTTCATTGCAATAAAGCGAAGAGCAAATGAGTGTCGCGATACGTCTCGTGAGGTTATTGTATCTCCAAGTGGCATTGAAGACATGCCTGGCTGAAACTGTTATCAAGCTAGCGAAGTTCGAAGACGCCTACGGCCTCATCGCTCCAACGGTAAGGTTTCTTCCCAAGTGTAAACTAGAGTGAGTGTATAGAGCGAGAGGAAGTGGTCACCACTCTCGGTGACCTTGATCTTGACGGATGTCGTCCATGCGTATAGTACGAAAAGCTGTTTTGCCAAGAGGTATTCGTGGAAGGACGTGCATCATTGCTGCGTTCGTATGACCTCTGGAATATATGCCAAGATCAAGGTCATCGTATTGTCCATCCAACGTTCACTGGACTTGGAAATGATTTCTCTTCAGGTGAAAATGTTGAAATCTTGCCACGAGTTTGCGGATAATGGAATATGCGTAGTTGGGAGTCAAGTGGACGTTTTACTGTCTTCGCTGATGTCCGAACCATCTGTACCCGTCGTTTTCATCAACGACACCGGGCGGCTGTACTATAGCGTACCAGTAACGTCATCAAACAGCCACAAATTACACCTTTTCCTCATAATGGCGTCATCAAGTTCGAAACTCCGAGAACACTTAGCCAGCGTGAAGAAGTTGCGTTGGTGGAATCACATGGCTGACTTTTGGCTCGTCGAGTGGCCTGCGCGTGAGAACGACTGCACCAATGCCTACGCGTTTCTGTGGACTGCCTGGAAGATGAATATACTGGAAGCAAAATTCGTATGCGTCCACGGGGCGAAGAGGAAGTTGATATACGGCTTCAATCCTTACGCAAGCCACGCTCCTGATCCTTGGAGACTGGAGAACGTATACAATGGCGACAAGGAGCACGCTTGGTCACTGTTTTCTCGTGAGTTGTCCAGTGCTCCTGACGGCTGTCGGAACGTCACTTTCGACAAGGCGGAGAATCTTGGTGGTTACGAGATTCGCGTCACCGTGAAAGAGTCGGAGCTCACACGATTGTTGCCCAATAAGACTGGCATAGGTGCTCTGACGTGTTCCGTTTGTTCCGGGTTAAGAACGATTCTTCGATCATTGAACGGTACGGCCAAACTGATGGTTCACGGGGCCGAGGAACCGGTGGGATCTTTCGACGCGTCGGGCAACCTTGACGGCATGCTTGCCGACACTTATTACGGTATAAGTGATATTGCACTGTATCCAAAAAGTCCTATGAATGCGTTCAACTTACATCGGCTTCTTCCGTTCTACTTCTCCGGGATTTCGATCTTGACTCGATATACCGGTAGTGCTTCCCAACTGCAGAAAATCGCTTCGCTGCTCGACGTCAAATCGCGGATAGGTATACTGCTCGTTTGCCTGCTGACCTTCATCTTCTTCAAGTATTTCCTCCGTCAGACTTCGGGCACGGCGAGCCTCAGCGTTCTGCGTATTATCTGCAACTCGTGTCTGACCAAAATGCCGTCCGGGACCTCGTCAAGGATCTACCTCGGCAGTCTCTTCTTCTTCGTACTGACTTTGCAGGGTATCTTCCAAGGAGCGCTCTCTTCCCTGTTGGCTATGAGTATACCTCTTCGTAACGTCGAGAACATAGATGATCTTCGAAAATCCGATCACACGATCTATGGCCATCGAGAGCTCGGCGTTTTCTTCTCCGATCCGGAGTTTCGAGGACGATTCGTTGGACTTGAAAAATACAATTGCACGAAGCATGTGTTACGGAGTTCAACGAATGCCTGCTTGGGAACTCACGGCAATCTCCTTCGAGATGCCGTATGGTTCAAGCTGCATTTGTCCGATGGTGTTGTCATTGTGCAGAGTTACGCACTTCCCATACGGAAGGATTGGCCGCTCGAACGGAAATTCAACCAGAAGTTACAGGCACTTGTAGAAGCATACGTATTCCGTTACATGATCGATCATGGCCTGGAGGAAAAATTGAAAACCATCAAAGCCGTAGAAAATGAGAACGGAGACAGGCGCTTTAAAATTTTGAATGTTATCGATTTGAAATTTGCCTTTGCCATTCTGGCGATTGGCCTTACTATAGCTGGGATAACTCTTGTGGTTGAAGTGATTCGGGGATAAGCTGATGACCATACGTCAATGTTGTTCGAGTGGTAGTCAATTGCTAGGTGATTTCCTCGTTGCAGATTCTGTATCACGGTCCCAATATTTAAGGATGTTGAGTCCCTATGAAATATGTTAATGTTAATTGCTCAATAAATAGCTTCTTAATCGTCATGAAATTTTTACACGACCTCCTGAATACTTCATGTAAAAACATACAAAATTTTCAGAATTCTATCATCATTACTTCAACCTCCTTAAGGGTTGAAATAAAAAATGATGAGATAAATCTGAAAATTTGGTATGTTTTTGTATGAAGTATTTAAGAGGTCGTGTTAAAATTTCACGACGATTAGGAAGCTCGTTATTAAAAAATTAACATTTTGTTAAGAACAATTTTTAAAAGAAATAAAAAAAAATGTATAAATAAACTTCGTTTTGTTTCCGTTGCTTTCAGTATATTGTAGATATTACAAAATTGAGAGGTCAAAAAAAAACTTATTACAAAGTTACATCAGTTTCCATAAGACAGCATTTAATTTGTGAATGTTAATTGTTCAATAACGAGCTTCCTAATTGTCGTGAAATTTTTACACGACCTCTGAAATACTTCATACAAAAACATACCAAATTTTCAGAATTTTATCATTATTTGCGATTTGGGACTCAACATCCTTAAGGCTTTCTAATATATGTCCATATATTTGTTTAGATATACGTGAATATTTCAATATCATTGCGTCATTACATTCTACTCGAACGCCTCGTGCCTGCAAACGAATCCAGTTGTAATTACAATCTCTTTCGAAAACTTTTTTAAACGTTGAAAAAACGCCAAGCTTTAAAATCCCTCCCCCCTCCAATGACATCATTTTTTTACCGTATCAAAAAATCAAATTCAACTTAAAAAGTTTTTTTATTCCAATTCGAAAAATCATTATATTTTTCAATCAAAATGTACAAAAAAGGGGTTACGTTTTATTAAATAGCGAAGCAGGCGCACTAGAAATGTTATACGCTAAATTCGACATTTTCAGAATTTTTTTGAAACATCTTTTTTCAGAATTTTGGGTCGGGCTTCTGATGAGTGGAGGTGCTCAATTTGGGACTTATGGGGTCTAGGATAATCTATTGAGAAAGAAGATTTGTTTACTTTTTAATTTTTAATTACCTACAACTTTTTCAAAATAAACAAAATTATTTTGACATTTTTTTCAGAATTTCTTCAATATTATTTTAACAATTTGTTCGACTAGAACTCGGAGAATCATCCGCGGTTGAGTTGTTGTATCTCAAGACCTATTGGATTTTAGACCAAATATTGAAAAGAAAAAACTTCAAACTTTTGAACATGTTTTTTGTTTAAACTTTCAAACTTGTTTTTGTCACGTGGAGCAGCTACTTTATATCCACTACTGATAAGTATTCGACTATACTCGGACACAACATCGAATATAAAACAATAAGTCTCAGAAGTACTTAATACATACGCAGAAAATGCTTTTTTCACCAGCAACACGACGGCACCGTTATTCGACCATTAAACCTGCCGATGACAGATGACAGATGACAGATGCCTTGGAGACAGATACTCTATCCATTACACATGTCTATACGACAAAATACATTTCATGTTATGTCCAATAGTTGTGCGATTCACAGTGAATGTGAAACAAGCTGCTTCTTCACTCTTTTGTACCCTTCAATTGAAATATATAATAAAACCATTGTTAAACAGATTTTTCAAATTAACCTCACACTTCTAACCCAAAAATTATCATCTTCGTTCACATAAAATAATTCGTTAAAGCTCTTGTCCGTAAACATAATTATAAGTCGGTATATTCGTAAAACTGAAATGGCAGCTGTTTCCCGCGCATCGTAATGCGTCCCACAGTTCGTCTCTCTAGTCAAACTGCAAGCCAATCGCAGCTGTGTACTCTATGACGAGCGATGCCATAATACAATAATACATTATAATCTATAATATCACATATCGTCTAATTCGTGTTTGTTACAAATTACGATAATAAATCATTCCAAAAATGTAACACTTTGCTGTTTATTTTGTTTTCATGCTAGAAGGAATTATCGTGCATGTGAGATTTATTTTTTGGCGGAAATTCTGAATTCCGAAAACCTTCCGCGACGACTTAATATTCACTGGCCAGCTAGAGCTTTCGCGAGGTTCATCTAAAAATTGTGAAGCGTAAAATTCATTGCTGAGAAGTAGGTGAAAAAAATCGATTTTTTAATGAAAAGTTGAATTTTTGGGGAACTTGAAAGATAATTGTAAGAAGATAATTGAATGGTGGGAAAAAGGAAAAACAATACAGTTCAAAATTGTGCCACCCTAACCAACATAGAAAAATCAAACTTACGAACCACACAAATACACTAGAAAAGCTCGTGACATAGAAGGAAAAGCTCGTGATATATAGAATTTTCAATTTTAGTCGCCAGTAAGTGACCAAAATATATATAATGTAATCTGTATGAGCCGTGTGACAAAGTAAAACGGTCATGTTTTTATTTAATCGATACTTCATACAGCTACAGCTATATATTTTTTAATTTTCTGCATCGACGTCACCCAAAAATGCGTCGATGAATAAAAAATCTAATGACATTTTACCAACGGAATGTAATTTTTCCTTATCATTTTTTTAAATCTGGCCACTCAATCCCGCGATCCGATAATTTTCGAGCGATTTTCTGACCCTAGAAATTATTCCTCACTCGTGGTTCAGTCGAATGGAATAAAGTCGTTCGATATTGACAGCCGTCTGCTATTGTGCCTGCTATGTATAGAGGAAGTCGGGGAAAAATGTCAACGCTAAAGTCGTGTTCAAACAATACAATACATATACGAGTGAGTCAACTTTAATTATTTTTGTAAACTAATCAACATTTATTAATCATTTAATTTTAGAAGCAAAAAATCAGTCTTTCCGATTTGTACCATGCAATATATATTTTTAATTAAACCTTTATTTTTCCCATCTAACACCGTCTGCGGGCCAAGATGAAACAGCGCTGGGATAGTGATGGGATACGAATGATTGGCATCTTTTCCATATAGAAGTGGTTGCATTCTCAATATCATCAATTTGATAAGCCAATCGTTTGAGTTCAATTTGATAAATTTCAAACTCTTTTTTTCCCCTGGTAGAAACACCGGTTGAAGAGGAACCAAATGCTTTACTAGTGTCATTTCACCCTTTCTATTTTCACGCAAATAGTGGTACATTGTAAAATATTCGGTTAACGAATTAACAAAAAATCACGCAATAACCTTGAAAATTTCTGACAAACCGTTCTTATTGTATTAATAATTAGTAGTTTCATTGTGTCTACGTACCTGTTGCGAATCAATATCGGCAATTCAAATAAACTGAAATGATGTTAACCTTTACCAAAAATGACATCGTCTTGTCAAAAAATCGATATTGTTTTCTCACACGAGACGCGTGCTTCCGCCACAGTTGATACTTTCACCCTCATTCACCTCACGGCCACCCTTCTCAAACTCCAATTCAAGTAAAGATTCATCTCACCCCTCGTATTCGTTTTGCCCCGAGTTCCCCTACATATTATAAGATGTTATCGTGAAACATTTCGACAGCTCTCACCTCTATACGTAATTATTAAAACTAAATTTGACGAAGGTCCTTCGTGTCGTAAGCTTGAACCTCAAAAAGTTCTTCGAAATTGTGAATAGGAGGGCAAGCAAAAACATTGAACTACATGAAACTGCACTGGCGAGAATAAAACGCCAAAAATATGGAATTCTCTTGCATCGATCTCAGGTAAGAAAAAATATATATTTTCCGATACTGAAATGACAGAAACATGAACGGTTCATTGCTAAGAGACAACGGAAAATCCATACTCGTGTGTATGGAGGGCCTGAAATATCGGTCAGTTCCGCATCAAGGACACCGAATGAAATATGTCTAACCATCGCCAAGCCGAACATATGGATTTTTTTTCGCTCGACGCAAACAACGTAAAATTCACACCTTCAGGTATCGAGAGGCCGAATATATGATTTATTTCGGCTCGACCATAGGCAATGAAAAATTCTTAGATTGAGAGTAGAAAGTAAAAAAAAAATAATTGATTTTATATAAATAAAACTTAAACAAAAAAGCAACTTTGGTTACCGCCCACGATAAACCTTGTTCGGAGGCAATTAAATAACAAAATATTCGACACTACACAGAATGGAAATCCAAGAATATGGATATTTTTTTGCATCGAGCACGGGTAAAGGAAAATTCATAACCTCAAGTACTGAATAGCAAGAAATATGATAGTTTCGCATGATGCTCGAATGGAACGAAAAATGTATATCTCCATGTGTCGAGGAGTCGAAAGTATGGATCTGTCTCGCGTCAACGACAATGACCGAAAAATATCTGCAAGTGGTGCGGATTTAAATACATGGACTTGTTCGCTCGATTATCGGCAAGAAAAAATTAATAGGTATTACGAGGCCACAAATATGAATTCGTCTTGCATCGAACCTTCGCAATGAATTTTTTTTAGGGCTTCATCTATCGGAAGGCTAAAAATGTTTATGCCTCGTAACTGACACAGATAAAAAATATACATCTTTGGTTACTGAAATTCCTTTGAAGACAATTCGATAATAAATATTATACGCTAAACGGAACAGAGAGCCCAAAATGTAGATTTCTCTTGTACTGAACACAGGCAATTCGAAATGTATATTTTTAGGTATTGAAAAGTTAGAAATATGAATTTTTCATTGCTCAAAGAAAACGGAAAATGTATACCCGAATATATCGAGGAGCAGAAAGTATGGATTTGTCTCGCATCAAGCACATGAATGAAAAATGTCTGTCGGCATCGCAGAGCCAAATCTATGGATTCATCAGCTCGATCGTGAATAACAAGAGGCTGCAAGTATGCATTTTTCTTGCATCGAACTTAGGCACTGAAGAGTTCTCAGAGCTTTCGGTATCCAGAAGAGAAAAAAACTGATTTTTTCTTAAATCAATCACACGAAAAATATACATCTTTGGGTACTGCGAACCCGAAATTCGTTCCAAGACAGTAAAAAAATGTATAGGTTTTGTCGAGACAAATATTTGATAAATATTCGGAAGTGGGGCTCCTGCTAGAATCAGGCAAATTTTTGTTTAGGTTTCTTTGGGGTTGTTTGAGGTTGTGTGAGGTTGTTCGGGGTTGTTTGTGGTTGTTTGGCGTTGTTTAAGGTTATTTGAGTTTGTTTGGGGTTGTTTGGCGTTGTTGCGGTTTGTTTGAGTGTGTTTTCACCCTTGAAGAAAATTACCCCAATTCTAGCGGGAGCCCCACTTCCGTATATTTACGAAATATTTTTCTATTCAATTGCAACAATGGTCTGCCCTTATTGCAATACACACATCGAACGGGAGGAGGGCAGAGAGTGGGAGAGAGATGAATTATGTATATATGCAAGGTGTCCCAAACCTAAATGCATTCCCTGCAATGGAGGGTTTGGGGTTAAATTCTGAGTCAATTGATATAAGCATGTATGGGTCTCAGATCAACCCCTGAATTATTATTAATTTTTAATGGTGGACCCTGTAGTGGTGCGTATGAGGTGCGGTGCTCCCGCCAGGCACCACTACCCGCGTATCGCTCACCGGTACTTGCATGATACGTACATTTTACTTGGCTATTTTATAAATCATTTCTCTTTTTTGTTCAATTGATTAATGGAAAAACGTATGAGGAAGCCCTGGTTTGAATTACAACAAATTATTATTAATTTTTAGGTCAACCATAATTTCTTATAAAGTAAAACAAACGACATCGCTGTCGAGGGGTTATATAAAACTTTATAAACAATTTTTTAAAGTACGCCAAACAATAGAGGACTGTTGAATTGGAAAATCTTAAGAGCAATCGGAGCATTTCCAGGGCAAAGATTTGTCATTCTTGGGGAGAAAAAAATAATTCGTGCATAAATGAAAGATCAAGAAAAATATATATTTCCCGAAAATCACAAGGTCCCGGGCTTTCTTTGATTTTTTTCTCCTCGTGTTTCCATCGACGTTTCCTCCTCAAACTTTGAAGCCTTGATTGATGGAGTGAAGGCAATTTCTATTTATAGCAATTTGTGTTTTTTTCTTATTTACGTATGCCCTGTGCCATTATAGGGCTCAATTCGCGGATTTTTAGGGCTTAGATTCTATGCTAAATTTGCACAGTCCGCCTTTGAAAGTCGATGATTGACCGATTTTTCAGTTAAATTCATTTTTGAATGTTTTAAAAATTGTACTTCATATTTTTTTAAACGATCTTTATCCTTTTAAGTTCCACTTAAGACCTTAGGCCACAGTAACGGGTATAAAAACATGTGCGAATGTAACAATTTTTTTCGTATGAAAAAGTGATTCGCTCATGAAATTAATTGCACATTTATTTAGTATGAATATCAAGCCGTTACAAAACATTTTTTTTTTATCGATGTACGAAATGGCCGACATCTCGAAACTTCTCGACACAATTTTTTCCAATTGGCGTGACAGGTAAGTACAACAATTTTCACTCCATTTACTTCAAATTTAAAAGTTATGTTCCTATTTGCATTTCGCAGAGAACTACGTAGGAAATTTCTGATTAATCGAAAACTTTTCATTTTATGAGCAGTTTATGAGCAGTTATAACGAAATTTTTCACTGAAAATGAATTTCTTAAGTTCAAATACCTACAACTTTCGAATAAAAGAATATTTTTTAAATCCATACATACTTCTCTAGGTATTCTAATGTAGATTGACGAGAATTTTTGTTTTTTGTCCTAGGTAAAAAATTGTGATTGAGTGAGAATTGTGAAAAGGATAACAAAAGAGAATATTTGTACATCGAAAAAAAAAAAATTCTTACAGCTTGATATTCACACTAAATAGATGTGTGATTAATTTTATGAGTGAGTCACTTTTTCGTACGAAAAAAAAACGTTAAATTCGCACATGATTTTATACCTGTTACTACGGCCTAAGGCCTTAATACTCTTCACCACTATATCTATGTACACAAATAACTTGCCAGTGTTGTCGACAGCGATACTTTCCTAGTGCACTACTGTTTCCCTGTATTCGCGGCGCGTGTTTGCTCAAATGGAAATCGATGTCCAACGTGCAGAAAAAAAGCTTATCGCGAAACCACCTCGCCTCTCTACTGCACTTTGACTTTCTCAGCCAATTTAAACATCTTCAGGGCATTGGGAGGGCTGTAATTTTCGTACGCGAAGCTCCACGAGTACGAGAAAATAATTTTTTTGCCAAGCCAAACTACGACTCGTAAGGCTTCAGAATTTTTCATATTCTCCGTTGTCGCGAAACTGACGTATCCACTTGCCAAATGGAAGATCTAGGTCACCACGTCACTTTTCCGAAGGCAATGTTTGCAAACGCGCAAAAAGGGTGCTCCGAGCGATAATAATATTACGATCGTTCGGTGACCGGAACTGATAGTGCATAATATTTCCACGAGAAAGTAAACGCTAGATCGTTATCGAAAAGTAGTGGGAAAAAAGTGCGCTCGAGAGGTATGTGTAACCTGTAATTGGTGGAGTGGTATAGTTTACAGGCGCGATGAGTAGACTGCGGGTCAAGTGCGCGCAGCGCTGCCCCCTCGCGGGTGGGAAAGCGATACTGCTGAGCGGCTGGGAGCCAACCGGACAGCGGCCCATCCCACCACCGCCTCTCGGCAGCCAGTCTGATCGGTGCGTCACACTCGGGAGTGGAGGATGATAAGTCATGACGTGAAAAAAGCTTAAATTCGTTCTTTCCTCGCGAACGATTCATTTGGTCTGTGAATCGCGTCGTCCTCTGTAGCAGGAAAGGCCGGAAGTTCATTGCTGCGATGAAGAGAAGAGCAATGGCGATCCGTCTCGTGCGGTTATTGTTGCTCCAAGTGGCATTGAAGACATGCCTGGCTGGAACCGATAGGAAGCTAACGAAGCCCGAAGACGAGTACGGCCTCATCGCTCCAACGGTAAGCTTCTACTCAAAGGGTCACCCCACGTGATACCTATTTTTTTCACGTTTTTTGGAATTTTTTTGGTGAGTTATTAAAACACACAACTTTTTATTTTTACCACACATTTACTAACATTTTAACAGTCCCTCGGAATGTTATCAAATAAAAATAACGAGTTGAATCGACTTTGAACCGTTCGGTAGACACCCTGTGTAAAAAAAGGTTGGTTGACGGCTGCCATGATTATGGAGGTTTGGCTTATCTGAAATTAAAAATCGAACGGCTTTTTAATCTGTAGGCCTGAGGCTGTCGCCGGAAGTAAAGTTAAGAAAATTTTAATTGAATTTGAGGCCCGGCTTCAAAAGTTAGATCCCAAGTTGCGTAATTTTTTTTCGAATTTTTCGGCTTAAAAAAACCATGGAAGATATCAGGAACATTTTAGTTCGGGTGAGAACTATAGATGCGCTGAATATGTCATACAAATTTGAGCTGACTCGGTTCAATGGTTTTTGAAATATCATGGAAGCCATTTTGAAAAATACAGTTTTGAGAAAAGCGCGTCAAAATATATTTCGTGTTTAAGGATGTTGAGTCCCTATGAAACATGTAAATGTTAATTGTTCAATAAATAGCTTCTTAATCGTCATGAAATTTTTACACGACCTCCTGAATACTTCATGTAAAAACATACCAAATTTTCAGTATTCTATCATCATTACTTCAACGTCGTTAAGGGTTGAAATAAAAAATGATAAGAAAATTCTTAAAATTTGGTATGTTTTGGTATGAAGTATTTCAGAGGTCGTGTTAAAATTTCACGACGATTAGGAAGCTCGTTATTAAAAAATTAACATTTTGTTAATAACAATTTTTAAAAGAAATTAAAAAAAAATTATCAATAAACTTCGGATTGTTTCCGTTGCTTTCAGTATATTGTAGATATTATAAAATTGAGAGGTCAAAAAAAAACTTATTGCAAAGTTACATCAGTTTCCATAAAACAACATTTAATTTGTGAATGTTAATTGTTCAATAATGAGCTTCCTAATTGTCGTGAAATTTTTACACGACCTCTGAAATACTTCATACAAAAACATACCAAATTTTCAGAATTTTATCATCATTTGCGATTTGGGACTCAACATCCTTAAAGTAAATGTTTAAAATAATTGTGTGGTAGAATAGAACGTTTCTATTTTTTTATAACCTTCTAAGTTATGCAAATTATGTAAGATTTCAAGTATCGTGTGGTCCAGAGATACATCACTGATTTGATCCGTATTTCGGGGAATCATAAATTTGATTTCCACTTGCATAACACATTCCGGCAATTCATGTTTTTTCAACCTGAGGGATCAGTAGTTGAGAAGACAATATCCCTCGCCAAGCTTTTCCGCTTAAGGGGGAGATACCTTTCGGTAAGGAGAAAAATGATTATTTTCATGGTGTTTTTAAGGAACGATTTTTTCACCATGTTTATACGTAGGGTATGTTTTATTACTACTTTTGGCTGTTACATGGTATTCATTATTTTTTATTAATCATTGAAAATGGCGGGGGGATGGCACGGTCTTCTAAACGGGTTGCAACAAATGATGTCAGACGGAGTGAAACGTAGCGTCGGCCGGGTAAATCTGAAAAAAAACCAACGACAACTTTTCTTCTATTCATAGTGATACCCAGAATAGAAACAAAGAAAAAGTAAAAAATGTTGAAAATCCATGAAATGATACGCTTTGAAACAAAGAGATTGAATTTGGCTGGAAAAAAGTATTTTTTAATTTTCAAACCTTTTAGGGTCATGTTTTGGATAATAAAGTTGGAAAGATTCATACCAAATTTTATCAGAATCGGTCGATTAGTTTTTCAAGCTATACGTCACGCCAGTTTAAAAAATGCAGTTTATAAGACCGTGTCATACGTCCGCTATTTTTAAAGATTAATAAAAACCAAAAACCATGTAGCAGTACTAATGAAACATACCTTAAGTCTCAAAAAGGGTGAAGAAATCTTTCCTTTTGAAAAAAAAATCATGAGCAACAGCAAATTTTTGTTCACGATCATGGAGATTTGCTCATCTGAAATAAAAAAATTAAATGGCATTTTAATTTGTAGACCTGAGGCTGTTGCCGAAACTAGAGTAAATAACGAAAATTGAATTTTTGGCCGGGCGTTAAAAGTTAAGTTCCAAGTTTTATCATTTGTTTCGACTTTTTCAGCGTAAAAACAACTCTTGCAGATATCCGAAATATTCTAGTTCGGGTGAGAACTATAGATGTGCTGAAAATTCCATAAAAGTTTGAGCGAACTCCGTTCGATAGTTTGAGGTATCATGGCAGCTAACTTCAAAAGTACAGTTTTGAGAAAAACGCGTCTAAATGTTCAAGTACGATTTACACAAAGAAAATGTTCACTGACCATTAGTCTGATATGCCGGGTTCACATAGCACGGACACATTTTTTACAATTCGTGCGAATTTTTATTTTTTATTTTATTTTTGGACTAGTTGCATGCGATTGGAGGTCACTTAGAGGGAAAACGAGACTGAGCGAACAGAGAGAGAGAGAGAGGGAGTGGTCGCCACCTTCGATGACCGTGATCTTGGTGGATGTTCTAGAGGTCATACTTGCTGATACTTTTCGTACATGCGTAGGGAAAAGGGGCCCAAAGCGGGCACACTATGTAAAATTTTTGAAAAACCTTTATAAAATGTCATATTCAAACATTTTTTTTGCTTTCCGGTGCTAAATTTATCGTACTTTAATAAAACATTTACAAATTTACAGTAAATCTTCAAAATACAAAGAATGAAACCAATTAAAAAACTTTACCGAATGCCCGCTTTGCCCAGGGGGTTGGCCCAAAGCGGGCACGGCTTCTGGGTAAAGCGAGCACGAGGGTAAGGCGAGCATCCGGTTTTTCCCTGAGATTAGGCATTAGTAAGAATGAAATAGGGAATCATAGGGAAAAGAAACTATTGTACAAGAATAATTATTATATTATTGTAAACGAACAATAACTTTATCTTTTTTCTTAACTGTCAGTAAACTTTATTTTTTTGGCATTGGTTTTTGGTCGTTTCTTCTTAACATTCAGTAAACTTTATTTTTCTTTATGTCTCTTCTTAACATTCAGTAAACTTTATTTTTCTTTATGTTTCTTCTTAACATTCAGTAAACATATTTTAATATTTTTAACACGTTTAAACATTTTTAACTCTCAGTAAACATATTTTAACATATTATGGCACGTGCTCGCTTTGCCCTTTTGCGCCTTTTGACTTTTTCATCAAACCTGACCAAAAAATTATTGGAACGCGTTCAAGCAAATATGACTTAAAAAAGTGAAATAGGCTGAAAACAATAGTGACATTTTAGCAATGGTTTATTTTACTCACGAATAGACCAAACACGATGTACATACCTTGATTTATTTTCAAAACCCGTTAAATTTTATTTTTCGCCGCGCGAGCCGCGCGTCGTAATTGAACTTCACGACGGCGGTAGGTCGTGCGGGACGGGGGCAACGTCCCCACGTCGGGAAACCGCGGTAAGTTTAAAAATGTCAGTAGTACGGAGGATGCCCGCTTTAGACCCCCTTCCCCTATAGTTCGAAAAGCTGTTCTCCGAACAGATATTCATGGAAGGACATAGACCATTTGCTGCGCTCCTGTGACCTCTGCAACACATGCCAAGATCAAGGTCGTCGTATTGTCCATTGAACATTCACTGGACTCAAAAGTGATTTCTCCTCAGGTAAAAATGTTGAAGTCTTGCCACGAGTATCCGGATAATGGAATAGGCGTAGTTGGGGGTGGACTGGATATGTTACTGTCTTCGCTGATGTCTGAACCATCTATACCCGTCGTTTTTATCAGCGACACCAAGCGGTGGGAATATAGCGCACCAGTAACGTCATCAAAGAACTACAAACTACAGCTCTTCGTCATAATGGCGTCATCAAGCTCCAAACTCGAAGAACATTTGGCGGGCGTGAAGCAGTTGCATGTGTGGAATCACATGCTTCTGACCTTGATCTTCTTCAAGTACTTTCTCCGTCGTTCGTGGTGATTCTCCAGGGTATCTACCAAGGTGCGCTCTCTTCTCTGTTGGCCAAGCATGTACCTCTTCGCAACATCGAGAACATGGATGATCTTCGGAAATCCGATCACACGATATATGGTCATCGAGAGTACGGCATTTTGTTCTCCGATCCAGAGTTTCAAGGACGATTCGTTGGACTTGAAAAATACAATTGCACAAGCCATGTGTTAAGGAGTTCAACGAATGCCTGCTTGTGGGTAAACCGCTTTCTTCTTCCGGATGCCGCTTGGTTCAAGCTTCATTTGTCCAATGGGGTCATCATGGAGCAGAGTTTCGCACCTTCGATACGAAAGGATTGGCCGCTTGAACAGAAGTTCAATCAGAAGTTTCAGGCACTTTTCGAAGCTGACGTCTTACGTTACACGATCGATCAGGGTATGGAGAAAAAATTGGAAACCATCCAGGCCACGGAAAATAAGAACAGAGACAGGCGCTTTAAAGTTTTGAATGTCGTTGATTTGCAATTCGCCTTTGCTATTCTTGCGATTGGCCTGACGATAGCTGCCATAACTTTTGTGGTTGAAGTGATTCGGGGATGAGGTGGAGACGATACGTCGATGTTGTCCGAGCGATACGCAATTGGTAGCCCATTTTTTCGTTGCACAGTCTGTATAACGCCCCACGATATTCAAGATTTTCTAATATATATGTGTGTACATGTGTACATTTATCGATGATATTATGGCGTCAATGCATTCTACTTGAATTCCTTGTGCTTGGAAACAAATCCAGTTGTAATTACAATCTCTCGAACGAAAATTTAAGTAAAACAACGCGAAACAATCGAAATTCCCCCGAAAACCTTGCTGTCTGTTTTGCCCCCTAGAAAATAGTGATTTTTATCAAAATATTCCTATTTCCATCCAAACAATGGTTTTATTATATTTTTTAAATCTAAATGTACAAGAAAGTGAGATCACTTTTTATAAAATAGCCAAGCAAGCTTACTAGAAATGGTGTACACAAAATTGTTAAATCTTAGGACCAATATTTTTCCAAATATTTTACTTTCGGTTTGAAACATCATATTGCTATAATAATAGAAAAATCCAGGTCGCTATTATATAACAGTACGCTGGAAATGCTGTGCAACGACTTGGCGTATATGGTCAAGAAGAAAGGTTGGGAAGACACACAATTTTCTGTTCCTACAGTCCGCATAAATAAGGTTCACAACAATATATATATGTATGTAGGGGAAGTCGGGGCAAGATGATAATGCTAAGGACATGTTCAAATGAAACAATACATATATGAGTCAGTCGACTTCAATTACTTATTAAAATAATCAACATTTATTAATCTTTCAATTTTGGAAGCAAAAAAATGAGTATTTCTTATTTGTACCATACAATATATTTTTTTAATTAAACCTTTATTTTTCTCATCTTAACCCGTATGCGGGGCAAAATGAAACAGCGCTGGGATAATGATGGGACACGAATTATTGGCGTCTTTCGCATATAAAACCGGGTTTTTTAAAAATATACCTCAATTTTTATATTGTATATTTTTATCATACCTCAATACCATCAGTTTGATAAACCAATCGTCTAAGCTCTGTAGGATTAGTCCGAATAATCTTGCTTCCGTATCAATTTGATAATGTGCAAGTTCTTTTTCTTCCCCTGGAAGCAACACGGGTTGAAGAGGAACCAAATGCTTTTCTAGTTTCATTTCACCCTTTCTAACGTAAATAGTTGTACGTTGTAAAATATTCCGCGTTTGCGATAGCTTGTATTCATCTTGCCCCATTAGACGGTTAACGAATTAACAAAAAATCGCGCAATAATCTTGCAAATTTCTGATAGACCGTTCTTATTATATTAATAATTAGTACCTTCATGGTGTTTACCTACCTATCTCTAATCAATATCAGCAACTCAAATAAACTGAAACGATGTTAAACTTTACCAACAAAATACATTGTTTTGAGAAAAAATCGATATTGCTTTCTCCCTCGAGACGCGTGCTTCCGCCACAGTTGATACTTTCACACTCATTCACCTCACCGCGGCCCCTCCAAACTCCAACGGGAGTACTGTGCTCGCACCAGAATTGGGCAGCAGACATTACTTTTGTAATTTCATTACCCGTAAATTACAATTACTGTAAATAACTGCAATATTTAGTCACTGCTTACAGTTACAGGAAACAATTATAAATTTTTATTTATCAATTACAGTTACTATAAACAATTGTAATTTTGAGATTATCAACTACAATTACTCGAAATAATTGTAATTTTTTTGTTGCCAAATAAAATGACTTGAAAAAAATGTAATTTTTTGCTGCTAATTACAATTACTTGGAAGAATTGTAATTTTTCCGTTATCAATTACAATTACTGGAAAAAATAGTATTTTTGGTATTATTCATTACAATTACTTGGGAAAATTGTTACTTTTTTATATCATTTACAATTTTCTTATGATGAACCCTTTAACGTTACAAAGACACTTTTCACAAGTCTTCTTTTCGACGTGATTATTTACCATGAAAATGTCGGGAAAAAAATTCCTAAAGTACCTTGTCGACTATTTTCAAGGCCGCTCTTTCGAATGGCGCAATTTAAATTTCGCTGAAATAATTTTTTATGCAATTTTTTTGCAAAATAAGTTGAAAAAACACGAACTTTTGAGTGACATTTTTCTTCATTTTGAATTTCGGAAGTCTTATCGGATTATTTTCGCTCAATAAAGTGCTCTAACGGTGTCCTCGATAGTTGTACTTTCGAAATATGCATACATTTTTTTCTCTGACGTTATACCTGCAAAATAACAACAAATAGACTAACAAATTTTCTCCGTTTTTGGAGTATTCAAATGTTGTGATCGGAACGAGTTTTTTACAGTCAATATGGAACTTGGCTATGGTTATCAAAGTTTTTCGGGTAGCTAATCAAGAATATGACATTATTTTTGAAAAATTAATTTGTTTAAACAATTTGGTTGACCAGTTAATGTGACTATGTAATCTGCATATGGTTTCCGATGTTTTCTGGGTCGCTTGTTGAGAATTTGACATTACTTTTCCAAAACTAATTTGTTTAAACCATTTTTTTGAACAAATTATGAAAAAAATTAAAATTTTTTTAAAACGCAAACTACTAGAAATAATACCCGTATAATAATTATATCAGTAAGTCACTTTTATAAAATAATTTTTGTCATAAAAAAATAGTTTGAACAAATTTATTTTGTAAAAATAATGTCAAATTCTCGACAAGCGGCCCAAAAAACAGGAAACTATGTGCAATTAACATAGTCACGTTCACTGTTCAAACAATTTGTTTAAACAAATTAATTTTGCAACAAAAATTATTTTATGAAATTGACTTACTGATATAATTATGATACGGGTATTATCTCTAGTAGATTGCGTTTAAAAAAAAATTCCCTCTCTCAATTCAATCCTTGAGGCTTCGTTTTTACGAAAAAAACGAGATCTTCATTTCGATGCTTAGAATTCTCTCAAGCAAAAAAAAATCTAATAAAACCACATTGCGTGGTTTACTATCACTGAAAGTAATTTTGATAATTTCTGATTTAATTACAATAACTGAAAATAATTGTAATGATTTCTGATTCAATTACAATCACTGAAAGTAATTTCAATGAACTTCGATTTAAAATGACTCAGTGTAATTTTAATTAACTCCAATTCAATTACAATTACTGGAAATAATTTCAATGAACTCCGATTCAATTATTATTACTAAAAGTAATTTTAATGGAATTCGATTTAATTACAACTTACCTTTAGTAATTTGTAATTGTTAATTTTTTATTACAATTTTGCCCGACACTGGCTCGCACGCACTGCTTACAAGGAACATCCCTCAGGTGACACCCGTCGATTTTGTTGAAATTTGGATATTTTATAAAACACCGAAAAGTACGCGACACGTATTATTTTTTTTATCGGCGGAAAAATGGTTTTAAGGGGTGAAACCACCCCTCAAAAAAAGGTATCTCTAGGGGTAATATAGCAGTTTCACACACAATGAGTCCACCGATTTTAACGAAACAAAAACGTAAATTCTTCTAATCCGAAGCAATGAAAAATCCACTATAGTGGCATTGCAACAACAAGAAATTAAGGGTTAAACCATCCTAGAGAAGCTTTTTTTCAAAGGGTGGTTGCACCCCTTAAAACCGCTTTTCCGCCAATAAAAAAAAAATACGTATTTCTCACTTTTCGGTGCTTTACAACATATCCAAATTTCAACAAAACCGAAGGGTGCCACCTGAGGGATGTTCCTTGTTAGTGGCTAGGCTCAAGATTCATCTTACCCCGCGTATTCGTCTTACCCCGAGTTCTCCTATATTGATATTGAACATTGAAAAAAAGCGTTTTGACCATAACAACACACTCCAAACACTCACAATGGGAATTCTAGTTGTGAATCACCCTGTATCCGTTGGAAACGGTAACTTCGAAGACCTCCGACTTTGAGGCCCGCCCGTAAGACATACAACTGATGAGATCGCGAAGTACTCGCCAACATTACATAGCCAACATTACATAGACACATAGCGGGTGCAAAATTCCTCTCAGCATACACATACCATCCATATAGGCAGGCACGTGGCTAATTGGGTGTATGTGCCCACAGCCCTAGGTGCGTTGTATGCGCCAAAGCACAGGCCCATCAAGTCTGTTGTTGGCAAGCAAGTTTGCGCCCTTCTTTCGTGCATTAATGTCTCGCGCAGTCTGGCATCGTGTGTACAGTGCCGGGTTATTATATTGATCACGTACGCAAACGAGGCACCAACGTAACCAGCCTCACGTTGTTCGCGATTTCGTAATTCATTGGGCGATAATTCGTCCCTGCCCGGGAGGTCAAATTATTTACATTGAGTCGAATTATGTGCGCGGATTACGTTACAAAGGTCTGCCTTACAAAGTACGGATTAACTACGGATTTATGTACTTTTATTCATGGTCAGAATATGTATGGGGGTTGTTTTAGAGTGGAAGTTGTCACTCGATCGCTCAGAGATGATTCCTTTGGGTTATTGGAAAGATGCAGGATTGCTTATGGCTTACAGGTGGTGCGTGAGCTTCCTCGGGGTGACGTGACGTTTATTTGTTTTAAGGCCTTAGGTCACTTTAGAGGCTGAAAAAATAGGCTTTCTGAGAACTTTTTTTCAGAAAAACTACAAAATAAATCGCGATTATAAAAAGGGTGTTTATCATAAATATCGGTGACTGTATACAATAATTTTATTAAGCGATTAATTTCAAAATAGCGGCTGTGCAGCGTTTTTGCGACGACGTCTCCGTTTCTCCAGGGTCCACGGCCGGACAAACAGCTCCTGTAATTTTTGAATTATAACGAGCGAATGAATTTTTGTCGATTATATGTAACTGCTATAGAAGTACGTAGGATTTTTTTCGATATATTGATTTTTGGCCAAATGGCGCACTTCTAAAGTGGAAAGTGAAAAATTTGCCTAAAAAATCGTCAGATAATTGTTAATAGCAAATAAACTATGCAATATAAAAAAAAATCCTACGTACTTCCATAGACAACGTATTTTTCAAGATATATTCAACATTTCAAGTGAATCGGTTGAAAATTGTCTGAGTTATGTTTCCGGCAAACGTCAAACGGAGACGTCATCGCAAAAACGCTGCACAGCCGCCATAATGCAATTAATCGCTTCAAAAAAATTATTGTATACACTCACTGATATGTATGATAAACACCCTTTTTTGTAATCTCGATTTAATTTGTAGTTTTTCGGGAAAAAAATCCCCAAAAAGCCTATTTTTTCGGCCTCTAGAGTGGCTTAAGGCATTAAAGGCTGGTAATGAGGATGCGTCAGGACTTTATTTCTCTCTCTCTCTGTTTGTCTATTGTTGCACGGCAGGATAGAATCCGCTCAGAGAATCATATTTTGAAGCACGAAATACACATCTCTTTCGCTCTCTCCTTTTCTTTCTCTCTCTAGTGTCGCATGTGGCTTTCAACGGATTCTATTTTAGAGCTCAAAATAAACACTTCACTCTCTACTCTTTCTGCTCTCGCAGTCTCTCTACTCTTTGTACTCTCTCTGCCGTCTATACGCCTACTTTCCCTACGCTCCTACTCTCACTATTCTTTCTACTCTCCTACTTTCTACTTTATCTCTTCTACTCTTCTACTCTTCTACTTCCTCTACTCTCTACTCTTTCTACTCTCTCTGCTTTCTCTGTTCTTACAATGCTCTCTTCTCTCTCTTTTTCCACGAGACTCTCTCTAGTCTTCCTATCCTCTTTACTCTCTATATTCTATCTACTCTCTCCACTCTATCTATTCGCTCTACTCTATCCATTTAGTCTACTCTCTCTACCGTCTATACTTCACTCTCTACTCTCTTTACTCTCTCGCTACTCTTTCTGCCCACTCTACTCTCGCTACTCTCTCTAGTCTTTCTACTCTGTGTATCCTTTCTACCTTTCCTCCCCTTTTACTCTCTCCACTCTATACTCTATTTCTTCTCTCCTCTACTATGGTACTCTAAGGGCATTCTATTTTAGAGCACGAACTAAAAAGCTCTCTTTCTACTCTCTCTCTCCCTACTCTATCTACTCCTTTCTCTGTCTCTCTCTTTCTCTCTCTGATACAATGATGACTTTATACATCCTTACGTGCCTCAAGGTCCAACCAAGGTATAAGTAAATTTCCAATCAATAAATATCTCGCCCTCTTTCTATTTCTTTCCCATCCACTGTCCTTCTCCCTCTCACTTTTTCCACTCCACCTTCTCGACTCTCCTTCTTCCTCTATCTCCAAATGTACGTATGCACTCAATAATTACAACCTTTGTTCAAGCCCAGTCATCATTCTCGCGTCGCGATGCAGAAAATAATGTGCCACGTTCGGGCGTGTTGGACAATCGCGATTAAACTTTTTATGGGACGTTCCCGGAATTTTGGAAAAAAGAAAAGCTCAAAGATTGCGGCAGCAGCGAGAGCTGGCTGAAGGGGGGGGAGTGATATTCGGTGGTCCGTTGCATAATAATCCTTGGCGATGCTTCATCGGCGCAATAAACGTCGGGGTGGCTCTTTTGTAGGACGGGGATCCTGCTTTTTCTGGCATCTCTCTCTCCCTCCCCCCCCCCCCTCTCTCTCTCTCTCTCTCCCGCGCGTTCCCTTGTCGAAGAAAGCTCTGGCACGGATTGAAATTACGTCCCGTTCACGTCCTCATGCGAAAGCAGGAAAAAACACCCAGGGGTGAAGGAGGGCAAGAGAGAGAGAGAGAGAGAGAGAGAGAGAGAGAGAACGAAAGATTCGCTTCGCAGGGCAAACGAGGAGTAACGCTTCCCGGATCATTCCACGCGGATTTACGGGCCTCATTTATACCCGGGAATCCCACTGGACGGAGCATGCGTGTGTCTGTGCGACTCGTATGCTCGTCCCTGAAAAGCCGGACGTAGATAGACGGACGACCCGGCTTTTCTGTAAACCAGCTTTTCTCGTTAGATCTACGAGAAAGGAAAAAAGTCACGTGGCCTTCGCGCCCGCTGCCATGTTTGCGTAATAAATATAAAATAACCGGGCCATCGGAGAGCGAATAAAGCACATCCTTTATCCGGTCCCCCAGATAATTATTGGTCTTCGTAATTATCTTGGAAGCCTGATAGATTCTCTTGTGGAAGTCCAACACAAGGCTAGAAGAATCCGTGCAACAAGACATTTTTTTATTCGACTTTTTTTTACGTGGCAACTTTTCGAGCCAACTTTCAACTGCAAAATTGTAACATGGAAAAAACACGGCGAGCGAAAAGTTCGGGTCAACAGAGTGCTGTATATAGATTTCAGATCTACTAGGTTGGAAAAATCCTTGTTTTTGTTTGTTGCGACCGAAAGGGTTGATTGAACCATTGAAAAATTGATTTATTTAACGCACAGGTGTTATTTGAATAACGTTTTTTTTTATTGGGTTCAGAAATCGTAGAGCTCGGTCGTTCAAGGTAGATAAATGTTTCGATAGAATGTTGATTCGTGGACGAATGCTTATTCAAATTCAAATTCATGTTCAGAAGGCGTAAAAACTCGCTAGACGCTACATTTATAATAAAACCATCGTATCGTGTAATTCTTGCAAATTAATTGCCATTAAAAAATAAACGTCTCGGTGACAATTTCAATTTAAACAACCGAATATAATTCTATCACAGTCAGCGTACAGTAAAAGTACGTGCATCGATCAAAAGCAACCTCTCGCTTTTATATCGAAATCAAATATTAGAACAAACGAAATATTAAATTGAAATGCAACGAAGAAAAGAAGTTTATTTAGCTAGAATAAAATGTTCCTAAAATAAAATTTCCTCGCAATACAAACTTTCCTACAATACAATTTCTTTAGATAAAAAAAATTCCCAGAACATTTCTGTAAAATAAAATTTCCCTAGAATCACATTGCCGTAGACTAAAATTTTCGTAAAATGATTTTACCTTGAAATAAAAATTTCCCCACAACAAAAATTCTTCGAAATACTAAATTTTCCTACAATAACATTTCTCGATAAAAAAATGTTCCTAGAGCGACCTTTTCCTGAAATGAAATTTCCCTTAATAAGCTTTTCCTGAAATAAACTTTCCCTAGAATACAAAATTCCCCGAAATGCAACACGTTCCTAGAATAAAGTTTCTTTAAAATAGAATGTCCCTAGAATACAATGTCCCTAGAACAACAATATTCCTAGAATACAAATTTCCTTTAAACAAAGATATCGCCACAATAAAATGAATATTTTATCGCATCAAACGTTTTGTGCCGTTCGAACAAAGAATTTATTTTAGTGCCCTTGAAGCAGCACAATCTCTAACTCAAAACAGGCCCGCACGATCCGTCGGGGCTAAAAACGCAAAATCGCACTCATTGAGAAAAAAAAATATATCAAAGAACCGAGACCAAAATAAACCCAATTAAACAAAAATTATAAAAGACCTGCACGCATGGGGAGACGGACGGACGGTCGAGGGGGGCGACACGGCGAGGCATGAAGGGGGCGAAAGACGGTGGTACGAAAAGCTCTTAGCATGTCGACATTCGTTAAGTATCGCGATGTTCCACCCGCCGCGAAATGGATCCTGACAATTTAAGAGCCTTTCCGGTCTCGCAATGAGGCGAAACCCGATTATTTTTCCCCCACCCCCACACCTCCTTTATCTAGTGCCGTTCTTCGTGTCTTTTCGCTCGCTCCTCGCCAATGTCGCTTTCTCTCGACGTCGAGCCTTCGCGAAGCGAGATAGGGAAAAGTCAATCGGACTACATTGTCGCGGAGCTGGAGCTACGATGGAACGATACTGAGGAGAGCAAGATCAAAAAAAGGAAATTGCTATTAACGCTCAGACTCGCCATAAAGCCTGGACAATTTTTTTTGCAAAATCCTTTGTACGCCCTCGCAAGCTTTCATGATTTCGACCCTTTCACTTTTACCTTGGGCCCCAAAAACGGGGTGATTTGTCATATTTTTTTTGATCCAGGTATTGGGATGACGAGGTCGAGATTTTCCACACAATGAGTGCAGACTGCAGCCAAGCTTGAGTCTATTTTTTATTGAACAATATCGATAAACAATGAAGTTATTATTATTTGAAGAAAAGTGCCGCTGTTGCTGCATGGCCGATCGGTGCAAGTGGTTCTGAGGCTTATCTCAAATGGTAAATATAAAAATGCCGTTCTGGTATAATAATAGAACTTTTGTACGACCGGATACTCTTCTGGAATTTTGAATATTGCGAAAATGCCAAGCGGGAGAAAAAAAGTTCGTTTTTTCGACGAAAAGAAAAACTTTAATGATTTGTTATTGACAAATGGAACGACATATTGAAAAATCATCCGGTCACGCAATAGAAAATGTTATAAAGTATGCTCTCGTCGAGTTTGAAGTGAATCGAACGAATAGATTTTAAGATACGACTTATACCGTGTCATAAAACATTGTTTTGAGAAAAACGCAAAAGCAGTGGAGAACGTTCACGAAAATTGTAGCTCGGTCAATTCTTGGAATTTTTACAAAATCTTTGTCGCAAACTAAAGTTACGACCTTAGGCTAAAAAACAATACGATACAAAAATTATATTTTGCAATACAATGAAATCTTATTTTATTTACAAAAATCTACACAGAAAACGCATTTTTCACAATAACCTTAAGGGATGAAGATATCACAAGTGCCGGCCGAAAAAGGTGGTTTTTTCCGATTTTTTGTCCACTAGATGATTAATTTGTTATTTCGAGAAAAAACGTATGTTATTAAGCATAAATTGAACTTATTTCATTTAAATTTTGTTCAAGAAAATGAAAAATTAACAACGTTATTGAGGTGTAATATAGACTCTGTATAAAAATGGCTGGAAAAAATGGCTGGAAAAAAATCAACGGCTGGATCGATAACTTGACAATATATATATATATAAGTAAAGGTACTTCTCGATGTACGTATGTACCTGTTTTTCGAGAAAAAAAAATCACCCAATGGCGGATGTTAAAAATAGTGTACTTTTGACGAAATTTTTACTCAGGTTCGGGTGCTTAAAAAATAATACATTTCAAATAAAAGAAGGGCAATGCACAACGATAGTTACTGCAATCCCGTGTTTGTTTAAATTGACAATTGGCCAATGATAGCCAGAGTTATGACTCCGGGCAGGTCGGGAAAAGTCGTTTCGAGAAAAACACCATTGAACGTTGTAGTATAACCGTCTGTTATACTTACAAGGAACATCCCTTAGGTGACACCCGTCGATTTTGTTGAAATTTGGATATGTCATAAAGCACCGAAAAGTAAGCGATACGTATTTTTTTTATCGGTAGAAAGACGGTTCTAAGGGGTGAAACCAGCCCTCGAAAATAGGGGTGTTTTTCGTTTTTCCTCGATAACGTTATCGTTCTCATATCCAACGTATAGTACACGAAAAAATACACATTGTTGCAGATTGAAATTTTTTTATATCTCGTACCGTTAAAACGTTATCGACGAAAAACGAAAAACATCCCCATTTTTTAGGGTGCGTTTTACCCCTTAAAACCGTTTTTCCGCCGATAAAAAAAAATACGTATCGCTTATTTTTCGGTGCTTTATACCATATCCAAATTTCAACAAAATCGAAGGGTGTCACCTGAGGGATGTTCCTTGTTAGTCTGTAACTTGGACAATTTCCAATATTTTAATTTGAAAATTTCTACACATAATATTCTTCGACCCATACGCGAGCAAAAACCGACGTTCATGAGCTACCCTACCAACAATGATACAAATTCGCCTCTGATTCCCTTTCCGTTATTATTACCGATGATTTTTGCTCTCAATTAAATTTACCGGAATAAACACAACAAAATGTAAAGATCCATACGTCACCAACTTCCCCGCCTCCCGTTGGCAGGTGCTCCATCAAAAGTCCGGCAATAGCCATTAAGGTAGCAAAATAATTCCGCAACGTTTATAAATCCTCCCAAACGAGCGTTACACCCACGTAGAAGCACGATTAAAATATATGCGCTCATAATTTGTTCATTAACATATGTAAATACGGAGATGCATGGAAATAGCGTGCATCATTCGTAACGTGAGTGATCCGATTCAGCAGCACGAGTGCGCTTATCAAGCGATACACGTTCCACGATTAATAAACTAATTGGAAAATTTGAAAAGCCTGGTTCAGGTAAATTATCTTCTCGGGGCGATGCGCGCGCGGACGCGAGGGCGCGACACCGGATATCCGGTAAATAGCATCCCCGATACCTCGAACACAATGGACACGCGATGATTTTTCGACGGCGCTATCCGTGCGTCAAAAATTTGGCATAACCAAGCGGAAACGATGATTTAATTGAAACGCGAATGTAAAGCGAAATAACGAGAGTTGAAGGAGACATTGTGAAATTCTCTTTGCTGGATTCCAATTTGTAAAACATGCAATAAAAGGAAAAAGAACAAAGCAATGTACCTTGTGAAATGATCTTTGTATTTCACCAATATATTACCCCTTATTTACATCAATATAATTATGTCTTAATTACATCAATATAATTACCCCTTATTATATTCATATATCTCGGTGCACTGGCCCGAAGTCATCCACTCGAGAACACTTATAAATATGTATTACAGACGAAAAGGTCAAAGACAACATCGAACAGAGTTACAATGATTACATTTTGGTACCCTTAGATTTTTTCAAGTGGAGGTATTAACCTAATTTCAAGGTCCCCTTTACTTTTTTTATGAAAACCGCTTTTTTTACTGACCACAAATGTAGCGCAGAAAAAAACCAAAACCAATTGTCTACAATATCATGACCTTGGGATGACCTTGAAATAAAAGAAAAATTTGTGGATGAATTGGTAGAAACGGTCCATCAAGGAGTATATCAAGGAACGGTAAGCCACGCTTGTGGAGCCGTGTCTAACTAGATGTTGCAAAGACTACACGTCGTTCAGAAATCTTATCGTAAAATGTATCTCGGTTAATGGACCAATTTTTTGACGAGCCACGCAATAAAAAAAAATCATTCGCGTCTAAAACTACTGCCCTTTTTCGCCTGCTTTTCTTTATGAACGTTTTGTAAATTTTTTGTTTTTTTTTCGAGGTCGTCCCAAGGTCATGGTTTTGTGGATCATGGGTTTTGTTTTTTTTTGCTTGATATTCCCGGCCAATTGAGAAGGGGTTTTTCCGTAGAAAAAAAGTGAAGGTGACCTTGAAAGCAGGTTGATACCTCTACTTGAAAAAAATCTAAGAGTACCAAAATGTAGATATCGACAAACCATTCAAATTCTGTCTCTGACTTTTTCGTCTTAAATCAATATTCGTGAGTATTTTCGCCTGACTAACAAGAAACATCACTTAGGTGTGCGTCTTCGATTTCGTCGAAATTCACGTACGGTTGATGCCTCCACTTGAAAATAAAAAATCTGAGGCCACCACAATGTAGAGATTGACAAACCATTCAAATTTCGTCTCTGACTTTTTCGTCTAAAATGAAGATTTGTAGGTGTTTTCGAGTTACTTACAAGAAGCATCAAGTGATGTTGTATCCGCCTTCGATTTTGTTGGACCTTATATATGTGATTCAAACCTCAATACTATTAGTTTCGTATTTTTTTTTATTGACGAAAAAACCGTTTTGAGGGGAAAAACCACCCCTCAAATAATGGCGTGTCGAGGCAAGCAGTCCACCGACCTGAGTGAAATAAAAACCAAAGGTCTTCTAATGTAAAGCGATGAAAAATCCACTATAGAAGTCTTAAAAAATTAATATAATGAAGGGGTGACACGCTTTTCTTAAGGGGTGATTTTCCACCTTTAAAAACGTTTTTCCGCGAAAAAAATGTGCCTAATAGTTTTCAATGCTTTATTACATATATGAGTTACAAGAAAATCGAAAGCGGACACTTGAGTGATGTTCCTCATAAATTCTAATGCATCACTCTGTATATAAATAACATTATTTGCAGGATTATTTCATTGTCATTACTATTAGTATGCATAATTACAAGTTGCAATATCATGTTGTTATTGTTATTACTGTTGCTATTAGTTTTAGTAATATTATTTAGTAATATATATATATATATATATATATATATATATATATATATATATATATATATATATATATATATATATATATATATAATTGTTACAATATTAAAAAATAATGGTAATAATAATAACAACATACATTGAAAATTGGAAGCTTGTAAAAACAATAAGAAAAAAGACCATAACGATGTAACTTATGAAATTGTCGTTGCGTGTCTCGATAAAGGAAATCATCCCTCGTCGGGACGCGATCCGGAACATTTCATCAAGGCCGGTTTTAATCACTTTTTCATTTCAATATGGCGCGAGCGCTTCGGCTGGCAGTACGAGGCAACGTACATGTGTTTATTACCTTCAATTGCACGACGGTTTCGCCGAGGGCAGGGTGTTAGGGCGGTGAAGTATAAAAGCGTCAAACATATATATGGGAGTATTTTATTCGCACAATGGTCGTTAGTTTATTTCGTTAAGTGTCCAATATTCGCATTGGTATGGGTAATGAGGTTATTTTTTCTCTCTCTCTCTCTACCCTCCCACCCTCTCGTTTTTCATTTTTTTTTCTATTCCGAATAATTTCGCATTTATTCTGTCTACTTTATTTAGTCTTCAAGTTTCTGTTGTTACCCATCGTAAAAAAAATCGCGGATTTTTGTGTGTCATTTCCTTCCTATCTGATTTTGTAAGTACATTAAGTTAATCTTACCACAGCATTATGGTTTTGTTTTTGTTTGATTGAATTTGATGTATTATGATTGGTTTTTATATTTTATGTTCTGTTTCGTGGCATCTGATAGTGTTTATTCTTGTTTTATATCGAATCTTGATTTCTCTAATGACGGTTTGTTTTTGTTTAATATTAAATCCTTATTATTTTAATTTAATAATTTTTCATATTTCAATTTGATATCAAACCTTCATTTTCTGAATTTATTATTGCCTATATTTTTTTTTATGTCAAATCTTCATTTTTAATTCTCTGTAATTTTGTTCTTTTTTTATTTGTACCTTTACATTTTCCCGAAAGTTCACCAGAGCGTAATAAACATTACGAATCGATCAATCCCCCACCCCCCTCTCCCTGGGCGCGTGCTATTTCGTACAAAGCAATGTATTTGCGTTTTAGCTCCGAAACCGGCACTATATTCGCGTTATTGCTCGAGTACTGCGAGCGTTGGAGGTAATATGCAGAGCGAGCGAATAACGCCCGTTGCACGTCCGGCGAGAACAATTTGCGAGAGAGCGAGAGGGCAAAAGAGAGAGAGGGAGAGAGAGAGAGAGAGAGAGAGAGAGAGAGAGAGAGAGAGAGAGAGAGAGAGAGAGAGAACAATACATGAAACTATTGCGAGACCGCATAGAGCAGGGAAGGAGAACGTGAGCAGGGAAAGCCCAACCGAGACATCTGGAGCCAAGACAACGAGCTATCCTTAATGGTCCCCACTCAAGATGCAATATCGAAGCATGAATATTATATAGACCCTCGAATGTATATATGAGAGGGTGTGCATAAATCCACCGTCCTTCCACCCCCCCGCCTCACTCTTCCTGATTTCGATAATTTTCACCGTCTTTGAAAACACTCGAACGACCGCGAACTTTTTTTTCCTAAATCGCGGGATGTGAGAATGAAAATTATAAAATAAATTGCAATATTGTTTTATCGTTGCTAATTTTTTTATTCATTTTAGGCTATTCATTTTATTCATTTAGGATATTCGGCGGCGGGGCTCCTGATAGAATTAGGTTAATTTTCTTCAAGGGTTCACATTTTATTATTGTCATATCATTAGTTATTTCTTATCCATTTTAATAATGCATATACGTATATGTACACATGAAGAATATAATTATATTTTTTCAAGCACCTCCTTGCATTTTCGTAAGCACAAGTAGTGATCTGTCATGATCTTGACATAAAGAAAACTCATGAAACGGAAATGCGCTCGCGGCGAATAATAAACAGGATATTTTCTGAAGCGAAATTACATTTTTAGTTGAACATTATGAAAGATTATACCTAAGAACTGAATAACTGAATTATATGAAATATGTTAATTTTATTATTGCCATTACATATATGCGTATCAATTTCAATGTTCTCTTATTGTTCGTATGATTACTATTGTTTTGCGATGCACCAATAAATCATGTAATTTATATTCATTATATTCGTTACTTAGCCCCATTTGATAATAATTTTTATTATCATCATTACATATGTACACAAATAATATCAACATATACAAAATATATATGTATATTTATATAATACAAAATTGCTATCTCACTGTATTATTATTTAATAATACACCTCGAATACATTCTTTACCCATATTACATCAGTATCGATCCTCATCGATAAATTTGTTTTTCTTCCATATACAAGATCGCCTACCATACGTAGAATAAATGGGGCTGAATTATTTAAATTTGACGATAAATTTTATCGGTGACGACGTGAGCAACATCACCGAACTTTCGTCCTCACGAGCGGGTACAGCTACATAAAATATTACACATCAATCTATAGCGGATGCTGCGGGGCTTTTTTTCGGTCCATACGAACGTAAGTACGACTAGGACGAAGATCCCTTTGGGCTGTGAATTCGCCTGGTCGCGAAAGCCCTCCGATATTCGGCTAATTGTGTCGTTTAATGTTCGTTTGATATTCCTGTCGGCTTGTGCAATTTTATGGAATTTATTGTGTCAAACGTTGAGTGATCTTTGCAAATTTTGCAATACACTTTTTATCGACGCCATTTGAAAGTCTCGTTCCCGCCGTCGTAAGGACGGAAAGCACCCGAGGGATTTAGTGTTGCCAATTTTTCCGAGTGCAACTTGAAATAATCATAGCTCGCCCCGTTGAGAGACTCAGATCGTAAGCAGTTCGAGGATAAATTGCGAGCTGTATTCCACGCGGAATTAAAATTGCAATGCAAAAGGGATTAGAGACATTCGTATGTTTTTCACGCTGTACAAAGTATTGTAACGTACATTTCAATATTATTATTTATTGTTTATTATTGATTATTATGATTTTATAAGACATGGCAATTATTATTATTAGTTTTTAATACATTTTATACGTATCTACATTGATAAAATAGTTATAACATATCAGAATTATATGAAAATATTTATATGTGAGAAGTTAAATACTCGAAACCTCCACAAAATATTTGTGGGACACAAAAAAGGCCAAAATAAAATTTGAAGCGTTTGTCACAATCGCCATTCTGCCCCTTTTAGTTTTTAACCGGTTACGCCTTCCCGTGGCCGGGAAAAAGAGGAATATTCGTGAATTTTTATGGGAAAAACGGGAGCAGGTATTTGAATTTTTATTTTACAATGAAGAGTATGCTTTTAAGCATCTTTCACCATTTTTGTATTGAAAAAACATTTATAAATGTTTATTCTAACGATATTTATGAATTTAGTGAAATAGTGATTTTTGCAAAAATGGCCGCAGTCCAAAGTGAAAGTATCGATTTTTAGTGAAAAAAACGCTGTATTTTCGTTGATAAAAGAACTATCCATCGAAAAGTAATTTCTCCGTTCAGGCCTTGCTATTTGATGCGTAAAAAAAGCTTGTAAAAGTTTAAGTTGATCGGTGCAGTGATTTTTGAGATATCGTGGTCACCCATATTGAAAAAAGCCAGTGTGAGAAAAACGCCTTTAAAGTTCGCCGATTTGCAGAAGCCATCTATCAACGCCCATAAGTCCCTCAATTTTGAACAGGCCGACTTGACGTTCTCAAAGAATATTTTTGAAATGTTATATTTTGAGAATCCGTCAAAGAGCCAAAATCGTTTGCTTCGGATGATCCATTTCCTAGATTTCATCGACAGCGCAGACCTACAATTTTTTTAAGACATTTTTTAACAACTATTTTCGTCCATAAATAGTGACTTAAATACATTATTTTTTTTTTAATGTATTTCCAAAATATATTGATTAATTGTAACGACTTTTATATCAATATCTATAATGTAAACCTATCAAAAAATTCGTGAAAATGCCTTTTTAGCGTCTAAAGTGAGAAGACCCCTTAAGAAAAAATTGCACGGCGTGCGCTAAGCCACTTAGAGGGTCAGTACATAGAGGGTGTACATAGTCCCTGCGCGCGCATCAGGATTGTTCGAGAACAACTAGCGCTGTAAGTGGTGCATGCACTTTAGACTGCAATGTCTCGGTATACGGGTTCTTGATTCTTTTTTGTAAGAAATATCCATTGCACGGAAAGTAAATGAAAAAGTATACATTTTTATGCTAAAATGAACAAACCATTGCTTAAAAATATAACCAAACCTATATTAACCGCGTGCAAAATTCAAGACTACGATAAAACTGGTTGATATTTTACTCATTGTATAGCGATAGTAGTTGAGCTGAATTGTCACGCTACGTACTCGGAACCCGAAAGCTCTGGATTGTCGTTACAAGACCAGTATGTAAGACCGTGGCTCCTACTCTGCTTTTTCATCAAAACAATTTTTGCGGACCGTAAAAATTAAGCCCTTCATCTCCTTAACCACCATTTTTTTATACATCCTTCTCTCCATTTCCCATTTGGATAGTAATTTATTTCTCATATTCACTCGTCAAGTGTCATCCTTATACATTTATATCTTTTTTCAATTTTTATACCTCCTTATTCAATCGTTTATAACTCCGTACTGTCTACCATTTATTATTTTATGCCTCGACACGTCGAGAGCCCTACCTTCGTACGGAGGCACCTCCAAGTACCCCATCTTCCTAAATCTCCCACCATCCCACTTCCTGCTACGTAACCGGTTCCACCGCAAGGAATTCTCGAACGGGGATTAATTGGTTAACGATTTATATACTTGATTACAAGGATAATACCAATAATAGTCACAATATTAACATGACGTCGCAACTGATAAATATTCAAAATAATAATAATAATAATAATAATAAAATAAGCCCACAATTAACTGTATATACTTTGCAGAATGATTTTTCGAAGTGTACAAATTTACTTGAAGTGTACAAATTTGACGAAAACATTTCATCGCGAAGTTTATGGTCATATATCAGATAAAATACCCTCTCGGGATCTACTAACGAGCAATTTGGCGTGAAATCGCTGTCTCGCCCTAAACGAGCAATCTTGCAGTTGAATGAATTTTTTGCACGTCCGCCTTTCGTGTTCGTATCGATGCATAAAACATTATTCCGCTGCTTGCGCTCCGGTCTCGCACCTGTTATTACGAAGGAAGAGGCACAGCCGAGCCCCGGATGCAATGTGACTTTTTAATGGAATCACGAAGCAACAAAGTACGAAAGCTTCGCGAGAGCTTCGCGTGCTTGCGGTTGACGCAAGTTTACTATTGCTCCGGTGTGGAGGTGCGTGTTGACTTGCTGCTGCAATGTCTTCATGCTGCGGTGCATCTCTCTCTCTCTCTCTCTCTCAGTGTCTCTCATTCATGTTCATCTTTCCTTCCTATGTTTATTCGAGGAACGCATTTCCCGACTGGGAAACTTTACTTTTCATCCGCTTCCGTGCCTGTGCTGTACCGCAGAAATTCCCTCTCGCGATGTTAGAAACATTTTCCACCTGCGAGACGTTCAACTGTGCGACTTTTGCCCGAACGAATATTATCCTACGAAAGCGCACGAGTGTACCGTCTCGCAAGCTCGTCACACAATCAGCCTTCCTTTCCCATATTCTGTTTCATTTCGCATTTTATACTCCCCCAGTGCGCGATATTCGTGCATACGATTTTATTTATTTTTCCTCTCGCCAGTATCGCAAGGGCTCTCGACGCGTGTGGGATGTAGAATTGAAAATAATAATAATAGTAATATCGAACTCCGAAGGAAAGGCGTATGAGGGGGAAAAAGTAATGATAGATTTTACGATCGATCTCAAACAGAGCTTGCGGCTCGACGTTTTTTTCTGCATTTTCTTCCGTAATTTCGTCCCGCTACGCTCTTTTTTCCCTCATATGCACATTTCTCGTTGCAAAATTCGGACAAAAAATGTTCAACCGTCCTCGAAAGAGTCTGATACGCTGATAGTCGAAGTTACATAGATATATCGCGTTTAAAATCATTTACATTTGCATATACGTATACCTAATATTAATGTACACACATGTGTGTGTGTGTGTGTGTGTGTGTGTGTGTGTGTGTGTGCGTGCGCGCGTGCGTGCGTGCGTGTGCGTGTGCGTGCGCGCGCGCGCGCGCGTGTGTGTGTGTGTGGGTGTGTGTGTGTGTGTGTGTGTGTGTGTGTGTGTGTGTGTGTGTGTGTGTGTGTGTGTGTGTGTGTTCATGATAACATAGCGACGAGTATTGATTTCTCCACGTGCCATTTCCGTACAGTTTCCTTTTTCCACTTTTGTTATTTCCCTCGATCTCCATAATCCTCGACTACTATGATAGATGATTTTGCCCAAAGAGGAAACGCTGATCGATATGCAAGAATATCTCGCAATTTATGAGAGAGACAGCGATATATATATATATATATATATATATATATGAGGTATCCCGCGTGAATCCGGTGGACTTTTTCCCTGACAGCCGGCAATTCAATTTTTTAAAATCGGATTCTATTGACTCTAAAGGACACCGTGAATTTTTTTAACATTAGTCGAAACAACCCTTAGTAAAAAAAAAAGAACGCTTCGAATTCAAAATCGGAAAAAATTCCCAAAAATGCGAGATTTTATTGAAATATTTTCAAGCTGCCGAAAAATGTAAAAAAAATCAGGGTGTCTTTAAGAGTTGATGGAATCAGATAAAAAACACTAAATCGAATTGGTAGCGGTCAGGGAAAAAGTCCACCGGATTCACGTGGAATACCTCATGTATGTACAGGGTGTCAAATATGTCACGCAACATTTAACATTGGCGGCTTATGCATATTGTTGCGTGACATTTGGGACACCCTGCAAATACACTAGCGGAATGAATTCTGGACACATTTAATACAAATTAGTTTGTTTATTGTTGTTATTGACACAGAAAATGTATTCTGCTACGCCGAGATGATACTGTAATGTTTTTATTTTTATCCACAATGTTTCTACTTAATATTTCGCTTCATAAGTCTCTTTTGATAAGAATATAACATCTTAATGATTATAACGTAAAAATAATCAATAGAGGCAACAGCTTTTGAAATTTTGAAGTTTTCAGAATTGATTCTCCTAGTGTTAAATTAATTCTGCACACAATCTCGCTCCCTCCTTCTCTCTCACTCTCCCTCCCTCTAGGGACAATTAATATTGTATTTATTAATCGTATTTAATACCAACAGAGAAAGCGATGATATTAAGATATTGTTTCGATATGTGTGTACATATATATATGCATCTTTTTTCTAGCTCTCTTTTGAGGGGATATCTTAGAAGATATTGTTGGTATAGAGAGGGAGGGAGAGAGAAAGAGAATACTTTAATATTGTCTCTTTCTTTCCCTCGAAGCTATTAGAAAGAATCCCTCTCTCTCTCCCTCTCCTTCTTCTTCACCCCCTCTCTGTCTCTAAAATATCTTCTTAAATATCCTCCAAATAGGGAGCGAGAAAAGAAAAGAAAAATATTGTTCACTCATATATAAAGGGATAAAACGAAATAATATTTCAATACTATTGCGTTCACTAATATAATTCAATACCATCAATAAGTATAATATGAATAGCTTCTACAGAGTGTGTAGATTGTTAATCTACATTCAAATATATAGTCTCTAGGGAGAGAGACATAGACAGACATAAAAGGATAATGTTTTAATATGATCTCTCTAATATTATTAAATAATATTAATAAATCAACTTTCCTCATCGTGCTGTACTAGTCTTCAAAAAATCAACCAAGACTTCTTCTTTGTAATAAAACCGCAAAGAAATCTCCAAAGCGACCCAAGATTTGATTGAATGGCAGCATTATTTGGAATGCCAATTATCCAAGACATAGATTGATCCATTAGCTAATTATTCGCTTTTTTCCTGTTTTCAGACATACAGACACCGTCCTGCAAGCAGGTTCGTTACAGCAGCGTCGCGGATGTGACCTCGCAAGAGTTGGGCTTCCGTCAGTTGGACTTCACGCCAACGGTAGTCTCGAAAATGAGGTAAAACACGTGACATTCGTTTTGATTTAAAAGATAGAAAAAAGGCGAAAAAACGCAAGTTCAACGTCAAATTTGCAGCGAAGTAAAGCGATCTTTGGGATGCGAAGGGAAGGAAAAAAAATATGGACTTATGAGGCCCTTCCACGTCCGCCTCTAATCCTCGCATATAGCTGAGATTATCCCGAGGAAAAAAATGAAAAACACGAACGGATGTGGCGGAGCGCCCCAGTGAAAGGATGAAAAAAAGCGAAGGCTTTCATCCTTCGGCTATCGTCGAGCTGATTATATCTGAGGATTAGAGAAAATGCTTCGTAAGCTTCGTAATCCATGTGGAAAATATTTTCACATGGAGGGAAGATGCGCAATAAGTGACTCGATAGTACGTGGTCGGTCGCAAGACTTTCGGAATTTGCTGTGGTAAATAGCTGAGGGCAACATAGGAAACACTGATGCATAAAAGATTTTGATGTAGCCAGCATCTATTTGAGTCAATTGATTTGTTTGTTGCCTGACAGCCTACCGCAATTCTATTTGTTTAATTTTTTTTGTTTCTTTGTTTTAACATTTGTTGTGGAAAATTCAATAAATACGTACTTGACCAAAGTACATTATTGATTTGAGCTGATAAAAGATATTGAGAATTTAGATAAAAAATATATTTATTCGCATATAGTAAAAGTGTCTTAAATTTAAATATATTAGTATTTCGAACAAATAGTTTATTTAGTATTTTTTTTTTAGTTTTTTATTTAGTTTATTTAGTATTTAGTATTTTAGTTTATTTAGTATTTCGAACAAATTGTTTTTGCATAAATATTATTTTTATTTGTGACCAGGAATTTGATCGTGCTTTTTTCATATGAAAATCATAATTGTTCGTTGTGTTAACAATACTCAACTTCAATGCGAGATCTGTAATTGTCACGCCCTTTTTAACTTGGCCGACCACGAGGGACAATCCCCAAAATTTGTGCTGCGTCAATACGTTTAACGGACTCGAAACAACGTTTTTCGTCGGCTCGTTGATAAAATCTTCGAAAGTACTGAACCGATTCTTACGAAATTCGAACCACATATTCTACACAACTATAGCTATAGCGCATATCAATGATTTTTTAAATCTTGATATTTACTATTTTGTTTGCCAAAAACGGTGAAAAAACACGCTTTTGTTTTTTTTTTTTTTTTTCAAAAAATGTCCGCCATTTTGTTATTTTTGCATATATCAAAAATCGTATGATATGCGCTATAGCGATAAACGTACTGAATCTAAAATCGTTCGATTGTTTGTTTCGGATGATTCATCTCCGCGATTTCATCAACAGCGCAGACCTACAATTTTTTTAACACATTTTTTCAACTACCATTTTCGTCTATAAATAGTGACTTGAATAAATATTTTTTTATTCAAATGTATTTGAAAAGTGTATTTATTAAGTGCGACATCTTTTATATCAATGTCTATAATATAAACCTATCAAAAACATTCATGAAAATAGCCTTTTTGGCGTTTAAAGTGAAAGGTCCTTAAATTCAACTGCTGGGCATGTTTTCTCGCTGTGTGTTCTCCAGCACTCAATTCCGGACACATTGGAGAAGGACTCGAGTCGAAGGTTCTGTATTAGTCGAGCGTTTTTCTCTTAACGAAAGTAGACTGCCGTTTTCGTCTTTCCCTTCGGGGATCAAGGGATTTTCTTTTTAGACGTATTTCGACCCTGAACCCCTGCTCCGGCGCCAACACCCGCTGTCCCCGATAGGCCGAACGACGCGAGGGAACTTGAGAAGTTTCGTCCAGCCTCGCAAAATTTCACCTCCTTAATGTCCCCGCGTCCTCGTGACTTTTTTTTTCACAACTGTCTTCTCCGGCCGAGACAACGACGGTTGCTGGTGGATTTGGATACTTTAGGAAGGTCGCGTGTGTGGGTGTGTGTCCCAGGGAGGTCGTAAGCTCCCACTTGCCAGGGTGAACGAGAAGGAACTATTTTTTTATTCTCCCTGTCTCTCGTAACGCGTGCTTCGTTTCCTAATTCAACCCCGGCCGAGTACTAACCTCACCTACCCAGGGAAACAAACAAGAAACATTCGACAAAACTTCGACCCTTTATTATCGCGGAGAAAATCTTTTTGCACGGATAGGGATACCTGCTGTTGATGAACGTTGAATGTTTTTTTTTCTCGCCCCAATGTTTGCTTAAGACGGGGGGATCTTTGGAGAATTGGCCTGTACAGATGTTGCCACCGATCCGACGTGGCTTCCATTTTTGGTCGAGCCGATCCAATGGTTCCCAAACAGTTGATTGCGGTGGAATACTCTTAAGGGGAAGATACCTTCAGTCGAAGAAAAAATTTCTGATTTTCATGACTTTTTTTGCAGGAAAGATTTCTTCAACATTTTGAGACTCAGGATATGTTTTAGTACTACTTTTGGCTGTTACGTGGTTTTTTTATTGATCTTTAAAAACGGTGGAGGTATGGCACGGGTCTAAAGGGGTTGAAGCTGTCTTTTCATTAACACTCATACGCAGAATATGAACCAAGAAAAAGTAAGAAATGTAGAAAATCGGTGACGCTTTGGAACAAAAAGATTAAACTTACCCAAAAAATGGCTACATTAAAACCTATAAAAAACAATTTTTATATTTTTAAATCAATTTAGGGTCATATTTTAGACAATAAGATTATAAAGATTCATCCAAAATTTCAGCAGAATCGGTCTATGAATTTTCAGCTATTCGTCACGCCAGTTTTGAAAATGCAGTTTAGAAGACCGTGCCATATCTCCACCATTTTCAAAGATTAACCTCAAAAAGTACCATGTGTCAGCCAAACGTAGTAATAAAACATACCGTGAGTCTCAAAAATGGTGAAGAAATCATTCCTTCAAAAGAAAATTATAAAAATCACAAAAACATTTCCTCGCCAAAAAGTATCTCCCCCCTTATCGTATTGCACTTAGCTCGTGGCCGGAAAAAAGAGGAAGTTTTGAGAAACCGTCTGCAGGCTTGATTTTTTTAACATTAAAGAGTATGGTTTTAAGTTTCGTACAATTTAGGTTTTTTCAATTAAGGTTTTCCTTTATATCAAGTGGAGGCAAATTTCCTTTGTACCCATATCCCATCGAGTAAGGGCTCATTGGACAGGTCTTTCGAAATTTTATTGACGTTCCATTTTTATATACAATATACCATTTTTCATGTTGAACCTTCATGTGCGAAATTTCAAGCTTCAAAGTGAGTTGCCTCCGCCCCCCTCCCCATATATACATTTTCAAACATTGATTCCAAAAAACTTGAAAAGTTTTAGGCACTGGCATCTGATTAGAATTCCAACAAAAATCATTACCCGTCCGTTCCATCACCAAATTCAGTAGATAGGGCCAACCAAGTAATTACTAATATGACCTGATGGAAGCTCCCTAAGCGAAATGCGCAAGTAATTATGTCGCATGTAGATCGAACCTCGTTAATAAAATATCAAACCCAAATAAAGCCCGCACGCTCCTCGTCGCTCCACCTGCAGTGTGTTGCCATGGCGGATTCTGAAATGAAATCGAAATTACTATGCAACTATCGTGGCACAGCATACAAAATAATCATACCTAGGAAACGCTTGAAAGTTCATTCTGCAAGTGATTAAAACAAATCACTATAAAACCCTGCTTCGTCCATTTTCAACTTGGCAGGTCTTTCAACTTGTTTCCTGTCGGAATGTCGAGTCGTACGTCGATTGAATAGCAGCAACACATGCTGTATCGATTCCACCATTTCCGTTCAATGCTCGCGTGAATAATTTTCGATCTTTTACAAACAATTGGCCCAATTATCAGCGTTGGTGGATGGGCTGGTGAAACGCTGGAATCGACGGTTTCGTTCGCTTCGCACGAAATTGTAGTATTCCGTAGGATCGGTAGTGCAGCCACTGTTTGGAACTACACGGTCGAACAGGTGAATGGGTATTAGAACTTGCTCTGGCGAGAAAGGCAGAGAGAGAAAGAGAGAGAGAGAGAGAGAGAGAGAGAGAGAGAGAGAGAGAGAGAGAGAGAGAGAGAGAGAAAGAGAAAGTGCATAGGAGTTCGTTGCAGCACAGTTCGCCTACTACAAACTGGACCTGGATCTCTGTTCGTTTCACGTGGGTTTCCGGTAATCGGAAGTCGGCTAATCGACCCAACGATTTTGTGGGTGCGGTCCGAATCTCGTTCGATCTATCTATCTATCTTTGAAACGAGTACGTGGACCATTTTCCCCTCCCTGGGTACACCTGTTATTATCGCTCTTACTCACGTCCATCCTCATCTCTCTCTGCCTCTCTCTCTCTCTCTCTCTTTCTCTCTTTCTCTCTCTTTCTCTCTCTGCTCTTGTGTCCCTTTCATCCTTGCCTGGACCGTGCACTCCCCAGCAACGTGCACCCCAATGATACACTCCCGGAGACACCCAACGTCCTGTGTGTGTGGGTGTGTGTGGAGGGGGGGGGGAGGGGCGTGAATCCCGAAATTGAGAGGCCGCAGAGACATCGCAGTTTTATCGAACGAAAATCGAACCGGTGACAATTGAGTAGCACACGTTTCACCAGTTGCTTCTGCCAATTCACGACCCGCGTTTGTATGGATTACCAAGTACTTGCGTGGGCACTACCGTCGAACTCGTCGGCGATTAATCGTAGAGCGATCAAACCCCAAATTTCGATTGAAAAATCGTGCAAAATGTATTCCACAAGTTGTGAGAGTTGGTTGGGCTGATCGATACACGGATGCGCGAGTAGTCATTGTTGATCATGATCCACATCGATCTGATTCGGTATTGAGGCGATCTCTTCGCTCTTTTCGTCACTCACGCTTTCGACACTTGTTTGCCGATCGGTTTTTTATCGGTTTGTAGGCAAACACTTGGTACACGGAAAAGTTCAGTGTTTCTTCTCGCCTTTGTGTGGGTCGTTCTGGTCGTTCTGGCACTGCTTCTCGTTCCACGTTTTCCATGTCGGATGACAGCCAATTTTTCTCCCGGTGATTGCATTTGCAATTCCAATGGGAAACGCGCTTATATATATATGTGTGCGTGCATGCGCGCGCGCGTGTGTGTGTGTGTGTGTGTGTGCGGGCTGTGGCGCCCGTTCTCCCTTGTCTTTCCATTCACTTGTCTTCATCCGTATGGCTTCCGGGTCTTGCTCTTGCACAATCCATCGCGCGTCCTATCGGGAAAAACTATATACGTGTATGTACAGGTTAATTCACAATCGGAGCTCCCTTCGTCAGCCCAAAGCCAGTGTCATTGAGAGCGAAACGCTTTTTTTTTCAATGACGAGCGACAAAAATTGTTCGAGATATTCGCGTTCGAAGTTTAAGCAGTCGAGAATGACACAGTAGGCGCTCACTCGCGGAACGCGCAAGCCGGATGGAGCGCGGGTTCGAATCCACATTTATGCGAGTGCATTTTTTTCCTGATTTGTTTTTCAGTGAAAAATCGTGAACACGGAAACTTACACCTGGCTGGTGGTTGGAAAAAAGAGAAATTTTTGTGCATTATTTATGGGTAAACGTGTGAAGGATTTCAAACTATTTTTTTTTCTTCAATGGGTATAGCTTTGAGTATCGTTTGCGATTTTTGTATTGAAAAATATTTATAAGTGTGGTGGATATAATGGCTTGTGCAGACCTCTGTATGGAAAACGTTGATTGCGGTCACCACTGATGCTCGGAAACAAATCATCGGATATAAAAACGAATCAAACGCATTTAGTCGTTGCATGAAATTATCTAGTGCTTGTGGGAAGGATTCAATGAAATGTTGATTTAAAAAAAAGTGGCCGCAGTCCAAAGTAAAAGCATCGATTTTCGGTGGAAAAAGGCTTTATTTTCGTTGATAAAAAAAACTAAGCGAAGAAAAGAAAAATTCTTCGTTCAAGTACTGCTTTTTAAAATGTTTAAGAAGCTTGTCAAATTTGAAATTGATCCGCAGTGATCGACTTCAAATTTTGCTCATGTTTCCCCAGACAAAAGTCCGAAGCTTCCCTTTTTGTTTTTTTAAGTTATCGGGCTCACCGATTAAGGAAAAATTATTTTGAGAAAACCGCTTTTAAAGTCCGCCAGTCCGGCGGACCTACATATAGATGCTCACGACTCCCTCAGTTTTGAACGGATCAAGTTGAAATTTTCACGGAACGCGCCATTGTTTAGTGTACGTCGGACTTTGAATTTATAAAAAAGGCCTTTGCTCTCAATGACATACCCAATATGCTCACTAAGGAAACTCTATATCCTCACCAAGGGAACCCTTAGAGTTGTGAACCGCCCATATATATCATGACTAGTTGGCAAAAGGGCGTCATCTCTGTCACTCTGTGTATACAAGAAGACCTAACCAATGATCATCCGCGTCAATTATGTCTTTTTCTTTCGCACACATACACACCCATCAAATCTGCATATATACGGATCGAGGATTCGTTTTTCTCAACGACGTTCGTGCAGTCATTTTCTCAGTACCTTCCCTTCCGGTGCCGTACCCCCGAGAGTAACACACACCTACACGCATTCACCTCCGAATGGCTTTTTCACGTTATCTATCGCGTGACCGCGTCTCTCCTTTAAATAATTCAATCCGGCTCGTTGTAGACAAGGCGTGTTCTCGATCCCGACTGTTCCTTCTCGGTGTGGTCGACACCGGAAGTGGACATCCTCGTGAACAATTCAACGACACAGAGTTAATTGATTTTGAGACAAGCGGGTATGCATCCGGCGGTATTCAGTTGGATGTATTCCCAGACACGACGGAGTGGTGGATTTCCTTTCCGAACAAAAAAAACGAATGATCAATCCTTGATTGATAATTTGATTAATCCTTGCTTGATCATTTGATTAATCCTCGATAAATCATTTGATTAATTCTTGATTAATAATTCGATTAATCCTTGATGGATAATTTGATTGATCCTCGATTGAAAATTTGATTAATCGTTCGATTAATCGTTTGATTAATCCTTGCTTAATCGTTTGACTAATCATACGATTTTATTGGGTTTTTGACTCAGGCGAATGAGGGCAATGATGGGGGATGATGGATGAGAATGATTATTGAATGAAGCGGATCGTCGGTGCCCGAGAGACGGCTCAAAATAATTTGCTGATTGGAAAACGAAGCGAGCTGGTCTACAAATTGGCGAACGAATTTGAAGAGAAGCAGCCGTAGACAAGACCCGTGTTATACTGCGGCTATTCGTACTGTACAGTTTTCCTGGAAACGTAATTCAAGTTCCTCTCGAGGAGCAATTAATTGCGTGCCCGGGGGAGCGATAACGGAAAATGCATTAAGAGAGAGACAGAGAGGGCGAGAGAGAGAGAGAGAGAGAGAGAGAGGGTGGGCAGGCATGAGTTGAAGAAGTGGCGAGGGCGGAAGGATTGCCACAGGCACGGAGCTTTTGGAAAGCACAAGGCAACCCTTTTGCCACTCGCAGGATGGAACACGATATACCAGGCGAATTCAAATTAAGTGGGCTTCCTTGGAAATTCGATGAGGGTAAGGAGTCCGCGTGCGCGGCTTTTCCCAAGGGAGTTTGAAATCGACCGAGCAATATTGCTCGCAGTTGTTCTCCCCTCCTTGCCAATCTAGGAATTTCCCCATTCTTGTATACGTCGTTGTATCTAAAAGAAACTGAATTTCACCCGAAACTGACACGTTTGTCGGGACACGTGTTACCTGTTCTCCACGTGTCTCATAGCTGTCATCTTTGGACTCTATGTTCGCACGCTAAATCTCGGATCTTGGTGAAATGTAAATTGGCAACGCGATTTTTTCGGGTCGCAGTTAGGTTCATGTGTATCACGGAAATGGATTTTTGGGGTCATATTGTCCTCCAAAGAAAATACCAAAAGTTGAGCTTTTTTTATAAATTCCGAGGATGGAGGGGGGCACCACTGTCCCTCGAGGAAGAAAATTGCATTTTCTTAAGTTCTACTTGACGAATCTAAGTAAAACAAAGGTTTTATACGGATCTTGCGGTTTAGATACCGAATGTTCCGATAACGCAGGTTCAGGTGCAGAAGGTTAAAAAAAACCTTCCAGCGGTTTTCACGTTAATTCGTCCAGTCGAACCGATAGACAGACGAAATTCCCAAAAAATGTCAGTCACCGTCTCAGCATCGTATTAGAATCCTGTCACCTCAAATTCAGCCTGCAAGATGAGACGAATCTAACAACGGACCCTCCAATTCCATATGATCAATAATAGCGACTGGTTCTCAGCCACCTGCTAGACATCAATTAAAATATATTCAACCATTCAGTAAACGAATAAATACACCGAATCATTTCTTCTTCTCGAGTGAACAATTCCTCCGAATTTATTTCAAGTAAGATATGGTTCAAAACGACAGGTCCGGTTAAAATCTCTTTGAACCCGCCCCAAATGCTTTTCCCTCCAATCAATATTTTAGTGGAAGTAAAAAAAATTATAAAAATAAATATATATATATATATATAATTTTTATTATATTATTATTATGTATAATAATATATATTATATATAGATATATAATTATATATAATATATAAATTATATATTAATATTAATATATAATATTTATATATAATGTAGATGTACATATATATATATATATATATTTGGCAGAAGCAAATACAAAAGAATTGTGCAAATGTTCAAATGATGTCAAATTATACAAGTACGATCAAAGATATTCCGTCTAAATTATTCTCTGCAAATTCGCGAGATTCTTTCGTAACCTCATTCCAACTCACTAATTACAACGCAATTTCGCGCTCGGGAATCGAATCGAAAAATTCTCATTTTACGATGCATTCGTCGGAGGAAAATTGGTCTGCCCCGACGTCAGGGAAAATGTAGCCGCAAAATGTGCACTACGTTTTGTACGTATGTATACCTATATGGAGAAGACTGATTGTGAGACTGATACCTGTTCTGTATTCCAGTGCATCGTTCTCGCGTATAAACGAGGGCGTCCGCACGCTGGCGTTCGCTTCCGGCATATTTACGCACCTATATCTTCCCAAGCCCGTGTCGTCGCCCGTCGCTAGTCATTTTCCGTCTCCGTCGTTTCACATTTGCGCTCGGTTAAAGCCCAAAGCGGGCTGAGGCATACACGCCTGCAAACTCCCGCGATCCGAACTTTCCCGAATATGACGCACGCGCGGGACTTGAAACTGATGTCGTATTTGTTCGTTCATTCTTGCTCGTACGAAACTAAGACTAAGTACCGCGGCTGTGACTACCGTTTTTACGTACGTAATTGTTGATATTATTGAGATTTTATTTGAATAATTGGAAAATTGGTTTGATAATATTCTCACAATAATAAACGTAGTTTCTATTAGTCTAATAATAATAATAATAATTATTATTGTTATAATTACTTTAGTTAGTTACTTTTAATTACTTTAGTTAGTAACTACTAACTGTTAGTTACTATCGATGGTATATTTTTTTTTATCACGGTAAAAAGGGGAGGGTATCTTTTAAAGAGCATGGCATCTCCGCTGTGCCAGGGGCTAGGAGTTTCCTCTTAAGGCGTTACCCCCACTTGTAGCGCAAAAAAAGGCCTTTTTCATGAATTCTTTTAAAGAAAACTACAAAACTTTTTTTATCTATCAATACACCATCTTAAAGAACACATCTTGAAGAACTATCAGTAATTTTTTTATTGAAAAATATTACATTGTTTAGTGGCAAATGGCCGTCAATGAAATAATGTTTTTATATACACGGTTTGCGGTGACCAACATTGCGGCGAAGTGGATCATCTGAAAAAAAAATGCGGATGGATTTAGTCAAATATAAGTATAAGCTAGTATTTAATCGAAGAATTTAAAAAAATATTCATTTTTCACAAAATGGCGGACAGTCAAAGTTAATGGTTCGATTTTAACGAAAAAAACGGCCGTTTTTTGGCTATAAAATGGCCATTTTTTTCGAAAAAAGAAATCGAACGATTAAAGACTACATTTTTATGTATTAAATAAGCCTGCAAAATTTCAAAAAGATCGGTTCATTAGTGTTCGAGTAATCTTGGTCACCGACTTCAGAAATGCCATTTTGAGAAAAACGCGTTTAAAGTTTCAATTTCAGTTCTTCAATTCACGGATTCTTCTCTTTCAACGCTCATATCTCAGTCAATTTTGTTCGGATTGACTTGAAATTTTCAGGACATATTCTCAGATACTTATACTTCAAAAAAATGCAATAAAAAAAATCGATTTTTTCAAAATCGCCAGTGGGGGTAACCCCTTAAACCCCGAAGCAGCCCGCCACCCGTGTGCCGGACTCTCGTCTCGCTTAATATGGTCGGAGGGGGTCATCCCTCTCGGCCAGGGTTTCCACGAGATGCATACCGACTAAACCCCCCCTCCTGGCCAAAAAATCGAAATTTCTTCGTCAGGACGGAGGAACCACTTCTGTCCGATGCCCGCCCGTGGACTGCGTTAGCATTACTTCCGGCCGGACATCCTATTGTAAGACTTGACCGACCTTCTTTTATTAACGTGTTTCAATCGTGTAAAAATTAATTGTTTTTGTTTTTTGTTTTCTTCGAGGAAAATCGACATTACTATTGTTAAGGATGTTAAGTCCCAAATCGCAAATGATAATAAAATTCTGAAAATTTGGTATGTTTTTGTATAAAGTATTTCAGAGGTCGTGTAAAAATTTCACGACAATTAGGAAGCTCGTTATTGAACAATTAACATCCACAAATTCAATGTTGTCTCATGGAAACTGATGTAACTTTGCAACAAGTTTTTTTTTACCTTTCAATTTTGTAATATCTACAATACACCGAAAGCAACAGAAACAAAACGAAGTTTATTGATAATTCTTTTTTATTTCCTTTAAAAATTGTCTTAACAAAATGTTAATTCTTTAATAACGAGCTTCCTAATCGTCGTGAAATTTCAACACGATCTCTTAAATACTTCATACAAAAACATACCAAATTTTCAGAATTTTTTATTTCAACCCTTAAGGAGGTTGAAGTAATGATGTTAGAATTCTGAAAATTCTGTATGTTTTTATATGAAGTATTCAGGAGGTCGTGTAAAAATTTCATGACGATTAAGAAGCTATTTATTGAACAATTAACATTAACATGTTTCATAGGGACTCAACATCCTTAACAACTAATTTAAAAAAATGTTATCAAGAAAAACGTCCGACAAGACTAAACTACTATTACAGCGAATAAGCGTACCAAATTTCACGTGAATCCGTTATCAGGTGTCGAGAAATCGTGTAGACCGTTTTGAAAAACATCGTTTCAAGAAAAATGTGTCCAAAGTTTTCCCAGCACTTCTATCGTTCCAATCATAAGGGTACCTTGAATTTGCGATTCCTGCATCATTTGTCGGACGTTCCTATTCACTCAGAGTCACTTCAAGCGACGTATGATTTTCCTTCCAATTATCACCGTAGTCTAGCTCCTTAAGAGGGAATGATACCTTATCGCGGTCGGTATGGTAGAACGATTATAGATTCCCACGAATCTCTGAAACGGCTCTTCAGATCCTATCGAAACTTTGTCAAACGACGTCAAATAGATAGACGAACGGCTGTCTTCTCCTCAAATTTTCCGAATTTGAGAAAAAAAATGTAGATTGTGTTATCATAAGCCAATCTACATTCTTTTTATCAAAATCAGAAAATTTGAGAAGAAGAGAGCCATTCATCTATCTATTTAACGTCGTTTGGCAAAGTTTCGACGGGATCTGAACAGCCGTTTCAGAGATTCGTGGGAATCTATAATCGTTCTACCATACCGACCGCGATAAGGTATCATTCCCTCTTAATGGAAACGAATTTACTTGTCAGTTTATACGATTCGTAAAAAGTCTCGTCAACAGGAGGAACTTCGCGAGCGAAATGAAATGCCGAGCGAACAATTTTTTTCACCGGAAAGACACCTCGTTTTTCGCAATAAAAATTTTACACCGTTGCACCGGTCGATTAATTAAACTGCCAGTCGTTTCGTTGACGACGATTAGCGCGTTTAGTCACTCGGAATTTTCCTCGGAGGGAAAAGATGTGTGTCGAGGACCTCTTGAGTGTTTATCTCGCCCGTGGAGAGTTTCGCAAAGTCCGGAACAGTAACGGAGCGAAGAAAAAAAAAGAATTAACAAAAAGAGAGAGAGAGACATAAAGAGCGAAGAGGGAAAAAAAGGAAGAGGTTTCCAGGGAGTAGTGTGGGTCCACCCGCTAATTACTCCCGGCAATTGTGTTAGAGGACGAGACTTGCGGGACGAGAATGAGGAACGTTGGGAGTAGGCGGTGTACCGGACTCTACGACCTGGATTTTCATTATCCGGAGCGCGCCAAGTACTTCGTGTTTTGCTGACCCCCGCGACACACGAAGCAACCAAACTCGCGAGGATTTTCTCCTTCGTGAATTTACCAGAGTGAAAACTCGCGACCGAGAGAATATTTACTCGCGTTCTCTCGTCGCCCCATTTGTCGCTACTCCTTAAGGAATCATCAGTGTAAAATTTAAAAATAAATCGATTTTTTTCTTGTCGCATTATCCGATAGTACAGACAGTTATAAACACGGATCTGGCATCGCCCATTGATCGTGAGGTGATAATTTGTGATTGACGAAATGTCGTTTTTGGAAACGGTGCACACTTTTAAAAAAAAAAGAGTTTTCAAGCTCCCCGTCTCAAAATTTGAGGCGACATTCTTCACGCCATTCTTTTTCTTGCTATGGACGCTTTTTTTTGGAAATTGTCATTTTTTTAACACGAAAAACTGTCGAAAAATAGACTAATATCGATACGTTTTTTCAAACCGGCTGCGTTTTGTCAATTTTCTGTTTTTTAAATCTTCATAGCGAGATAGCGGCTTTGACACTGATTAATAATCCGTTCACAAATTTTGTTTCACATAATATTCTACGACCACAATTGTGTACAGCGCGAAGACGCCTTTTTACAAAGACATTTTCGATCGTTGGAAAAAAATGTTGAAGCGTTTTAAAATTCATTTTCTGTTCTTCATGAGTGCTTTGGTTTGACGTAAAAAGAATCAAACTAATTAGCGTATTTTAACAATCGAAAAAAAATCGGGTAAATCTATAGAATCACGGCTCCAGCCCAAAATCGGTCCAAACATTTTTTTGGGGTATTGTTATGGATAAAAAACGATGTTACATGTTGAATTAAGGTGGGGGAAGCCCCGATATGAAAAAAAAACATTTTTGAACTATAATATGAACATTTCCATTGATATACTAATATTTCGAAGTTCGTTCAAAATATACTTATCTTTTCACTTTGTTTACCTTACCTTGTTTATGTTTCATCAATTCAATTTGCTTCGTGCGAGTATACAGATATTTTTTATATAACTGGTGCATAAATTTTATCGATTTTCGGCAAATTGACCGATTCATAATTCGAATGATGAAAATAACAAATTGAATAAGTTATTATTGATGTTGCTCTTCTTATTTTATGAGAATAATAACAAATATTCTACAAACAATGACTCTAATTATTTCGATAATGTTCTAACAATCAAAGTAATAATACAAATAAATATATCAATGAGAATAAGTATTATTATTATCATTATACCCACTTAATTGTTACAATCAACTAACTGATAACTTTTATCGCATAAATATTTTTGTATCATTATTATCATCATAGAGTAGCAAACATTACGCTTTGGGTTGAAAAATGAACTGTTGAGTAATTTTAGCATGACTTTTATCGATTGATCGATTTGTGAGCAGCAACGGAAATAAAAAAATTAATATCTCATTATTGTTGTTGCGCCGATTACATTCCAAGAATGATACAAATCATTTCTGCAAATGCCATTAAAATGATATTCCAGCAATAATATTAATAATAAATATACCTAATGATAAAAAAATAATCATCATACAAAACTATTTATGTTTATCATGTTAATTTAATTTTTCATTACTATTATTAGAGAGGTCATGTAGAACGCTAAAATAACCTTACACATTTTCCAACCCAGTTTTCTCCTATATTGTTAAGTTTTTTTTACGAAAAAAGCATCAAGCTAAGCATAAGGCTAATAAGAAATAATAATAGAATAATAATGATAATAAATAAAATAATTCAATGATATTAAATTTAAAGATAATAATCGTAATGTTCCATGTGCACGCATACAAACCAATATAACAGAAATAATTAAGTAAGTAGTTCAAGCAGTAATGTTTCAAACAAGAGTAACCCAACATCGGAAAATCTTTGCCCGCGTGTTAAAATGTAAATTTATAGGCCAGGTGTACGTGACATACCAAGGCAGTATTGAAATACATGCAAAATGTAAACGAGCCGCGAGCATCGATTTCCACCCTCGAGCACGTTAATTGGCGAATCAACACACACGTGAAACGAACATTTCCAGTGCACGAGCGCGTATGTTTTTCGATAAAATTAGTGAGCACGATGGAGCCTTGTGCGCCTTACTCTCGCCCTCGACGTGTATCGCTCCGCAACGTTTCGCTCGAGTGCGTCCAACGTGTTAATTTTCCCCGCACCGAACCAACGAAAAGTTCACCGCGCTCACTGACAATTAAATGAGACCGTGCGGAAATTTTCCGCGGCCCATTTCGTTGCCCATGCGAAATCCATTCGACCCCCATAAGCCGAGGGGCAGAATTTTTTACCGGGGAAAAAGAAACCCGACGACGGGTCATGATTTTTAATCGAGTACTTTTTTCAAAGTCGTTGAGTGTACTTGGAAACGTTGCGGAATTCGGAGCCGTTCCATCTGAAGTCCATCTTATACTTCAAAAAAATGCAATAAAAAAATCGATTTTTTCAAAATCGCAAGTGGGGGTAACCCCTTAAAGAGGAGGCTCCTTAAAATCAATCCTTTCCAAACCACCTTTTTTAATTGTACTAACCTTTTTATTTAAATACATTCCGAACCACCTTTTTTAATTGTACTAACCTTTTTATTTAAATACATTATCCATAATGTCTTTTACCTCACCGCTTCCTTTATTTTCAAAATCGAACGGAGTAGACAACCCCTCCTGGAAGTCCCTCCCACGGCGTAAATCCTCCTCCTTCCCCTATCCCCTATCCGCAAATTCACTACCTTCGATTTTTTCAGTTTTACACCGACTTTTGAGGCTTTGCCAACGGAGGCGGTGTTTTTGCGAACGCGGTCCATTTCAGGACTCATAAAATGGCTCAAACATAATTTTACAAGTCATCGCCGGAACGTCATTGTACCTTCTCCATCCACTCCTCACCGTGGCTCCAGAGGGAATGCGTCAAAATAATAATAATGATAATTACTCTTACAGCGATTATTCTTATCATAATAATCATATGAATTATTATCATTATTCGTATTGTAATTAGTCTAGGTACTTTAATGACAGTCATACAAACAGTAATAATGACAATTATAAATAGATATTGATATATATATATATATATATATATATATAATTTTTGTATAATAATATTAATACTTTTTATGCAATAATACTAATCATTATGATATTGTTATCATTATTATTATCGTTGAATACACATTTCAGGTACATCAATACTTTCTTATTCGAGATAATACTTTTCGCGCATCAAAGCTGCCAATTTCCAATTACATATGATTTCGACATCCATTCCATTTTATTAGTGAAATCAATAGGGCCATAAATACAATTGACCTTGCTATTTCGTTTTTCTCATGTTTGAAAGATTTAAAATAATATAAGAAAATTAATTTTTTTAAATGAATATATGGCTGTTACAATAAAATGTGCACTATTCAATTGCGAAATGTTTTTTCCCCTTCGAGGAATTTTGTGAAAGATTTCAGGATTGTTTTCCGTTCATGCAACGCCCATTTTCAACACGATGAGGACCATCAGAAGTCGTTTATTCTCCGACGGGCGCTACTCTCGTTTTCAGTGGAGTTTTTTTTCTTCAAAATTCAAATATGGAACGCCAGACAGCGATGATGTGAATAACCTTGTGCTATAGATGGAAACGCGTTTGAAAGTATATGGGACCAAGAGTAGGCCATTCCGATGTCACTTTTCCATCGTTTCGTGTTTGCCCATTCAGTTGGAATAGGAACTGGGTCTGGAACCTGGATATAACGTGTCCTCTCTCTCTCTCTCTCTCTCTCTCTCTCTCACTCACTCACTCCCTCACTCTCTCTCTCTCTCTCTCCCTCCCTCCAGCCCTCGACTGTAAGACAATGAGGGTGTGCCAACAATGGTCGTTGTCATCGTCGAGCATGGAGCAACGGTGTAAGGGTGCAGAATGAACGGTACGAAAAGGGAAGGCAAGAAGATCCAGCGTCAGTCGAGGAAACTGGGAGCGTGCTGACGGCACGAGAAACAGCATGAACGGCTAAACGGTGTGTGTGCGTGTGTCTGGTGTAGGGAAAAACGAAAGCTCGAAAGAGGGCAAAAAGGTTGAAGGGAGAGGAAGGAGGATGGATGGTGTGATGAAAAAAGAGAGACAAAACGAGTCAAGAGTGAGAGACAGAGTGAAAAAAAAGAAAGAGGGAGAGAGAGGGAGGGAGAGAGCCAAAATGGAGGAGGGACGAAGTGAAAGAACGAGTAAATGACGAGTCCCAAGCGACAGGTACAGAGAGACAAGCACGGAGTAGAAAATAGGAAAGTAGCGAGAGCGAGAGTGAGAGAGAAAGAGAGAGAGCAAATCAGTAAAAGGGAAAACGAGAGAAGCTTTTTACTCAGTACCATTTAACATGTGGCACTGAATAGCCATCTGGTAAGAATGGTGAAAAGTTCCCCCGGGGGGAATATCTCCCCTTAAGGATTTTCCAGGTATATTCCAACACAGTCCACGAATGCCTGCAGCTGTTGGCATCCCAAGAGTAATTGGCCATTCCCCGTGGCAAATATGGCCAAAGGACACCAAAAAAGGTCCCGTCAGAGTGCCCCAATAAAAGGAACGCTTGATAGCCCCTTAAGCTGCCAATCTTTGTGCCGTTTATTCGCGAAATTTTTTTTTCATGCTATGCACGAGTATTCCTCAGCTTTTTTCCCTTTCCTTCTTTTTTTAGCCCCGCTATTGAACGTACGTGGGCGTTGACAGCCTTTAATGATGGTGGGTTACATTTATACGCGTTCCCAATTCAGGTCGCTCCCGCTTGCCTCTCTCTCTCTCTCTCTCTCTCTCTCTCTCTTTCTCTTTCTTTCTCTCTCTCTCCCTCTCCCTCCCGTATACCTCATTACTTCACGTTGGCGATCGGTGCTTCATACAAATTGTTCGCACACTATGCCCCGTTACACAATAATGACACCATCAATAGTGTATTATTGGACGACGCTCCCTTCAGAAGGCAATGGTCGGGATGGTATTTTTGCGGGAGCCCTTTCGTTAATTTATTGGGAAGGTATTTTCCATTTTAGATCTTATTTTAGCCTACTACAAATGAACGGACGTTGGAGGATGGAAAAATTGATAATTTAGCGACTGGCGGAAAATCCCCCCTCGGATCCTTCGTCCTCGTCTGCAAGGATACTTTTGCACCCTTGCGTAATGAAATGCATCAGCAAGCAACGTATCGCAGATAAATTTTCAGTAATTGGCGCGACATTCTTATTTTATTTAGGAAATCAAAATATGTATAGATTTTTATTGGTGTTGGAAATTCAGTTGAATTTTTTCTCCATCATAATATTTTTTCTCGTCGATGTATGGTGAAAAGAGAGGCGAGATTTTCCCGATTTTTCGGGAGGAAGATATCTTTGGTATATTCATCTCTGCAACAGTAGAGAGCTATTAAATTCTACATATATATATATATATCTCAAATATATATATATATATATATATATATATATACATATATATCTGAGTCCTTGTTGACGGTGCTCTTCGTCTCCTTGATAAAAGGGGTGTTGGGTTCTCCTCGTGTAGTATCGAAAGCAGCTATAACCCATGGCACTTTGCGAAATTCTAGACGTCGCCGGTAAGCTATATACGGAATGAGACTCTCAGCTGCGGTCTTGGCCACTCCGTCCCATCTACTTCAAGACCTCTTGATGCTATTCAGCTGAAATTTCATCCCGTCTGAGGCATGTTCGAGGTTCACGTGACAATGTAACGTGGCGCTCTGATTATTGTGACAAACTTCGTGTGCTGCCGTTTGTTGCAACGGTAAGACGGGCAAGCGGGACGTGGTGTCGTTGACGAAGAATGGGAATCAAACTTACGATGATGAAGAAATCGTGAATATGATGACAAAGTGATAGTTTCTGGGGAAGAGGAAATAGGAAAGCGAAGATACTGAGGAAGATTGGGATATGGAGGTATTTGGTGGTTGCGTATGAAAGCATCCACCGGTGGTAGATGGCGTCAACTGTAGTACTTTCTCGAATTGGAAGTTGGCAAGACCGATGATGATGGGTCTATAGAGTCCTCAGGAAAAGCCATGGGTGTCATTTGTGCGACGCGTTGACATCGGCTATTTCGAGCGGGTATCCAATGGCGAGTTTTGGTAGGAATAAGTCACTTTTGCAGGAGGTTATACTCCATTGTTTCCTGGCAAAGAAAACTGTCCGCGGAAAAACATTGTTGGATACAGGAAGTGCATGACGAACACGCTCTACCGAGTACACCGTGCAAAGCGGGCTTCCGCCGCTTTCAAAGTGGTGATTTCTCTACGGACAACAAGGACAGCGGAAAACCACCCGACATAAGAGTGTCGTGTATGCACGAGCTGCTGAGAGCCTCGGAAAGCATTACTGGAGATCGTTATCGACGGCAGTTGATGCGTTTGAAGCGAGCTTTGCGCGACAAGAGGGCAGAACGGAAGAATCGCCAGGACAGGTTAATTTTGCAGCACGACAACGTCCGGCTGCATGCTGCTCACCCAATTAAGACGTACTTAGAAGAAGTGAACTGGGATATTCTACCCCACCGGCCATATTCCCCAGAAATCGCTAACTCCAATTACCATTCGTTCCGGTTGATACAGTCAGCGCTTACGGTTCACCACTTCACCTCGTACGGAGGAGTCGAAAAATGGCTAGACGATTGGATTGCCTCCAACGAACCCGAATCCATCCTGCGTGGAATCCGATTATCAGGCGAAGGATGGGCCAAGGTTGTCCGTTCCGATGGGCTTCCGGGGGTTCCGATACTTCGAACAGGCCAGGTCATCGATTTGCTACTGCACCACTGTCTTTTCCTTCGCTCGAAAATAGACGGATTCATATGCAACCACCTAATACATTATTTTTACACCTACGAAACTTCATTTTACTCGATCCTACGTGAACTTATTATCTTCCACAACCTACAGTGCGTAATAACCCTACCCTTAATAGAAAAATTCTTAACTCGCGAAAAAAATAGCAGAAAATGAAGGCGAAATTAAACTGACTTTCGTATATAATGGATATTTGCATAGCTGGGAACAACGTTTTTTCTCTTGGAATTTCTTCGTATATATCTATACATTAATTTTTTAGTCGAGCGCAGAGTCCGGGCGAAAGAGGCGACCGACAGAGGGAACGAGATAAAGCGAGAGAGAGAGAGAGGGAGAGAGAGAGAAAGAGAGAGAGAGAGAGAGAGAGAGAGAGAGAGAGGGTCGAAGGTCCAGCGAATTTTGGAACGAGGAAAAGCGTCCATGCTGCGGTGTGCACCGCGAGCTGCGGGAAAGTATGAGCGCGTGGTTCACCACTAGAGTGCGATGCCCAAGGCTCGCGAAAAAAAGCCGAGAAAAAAAAAGAATAACATATATATGTCTGGGGGAGAGAGATGAGAGCCGGAGCTAAAGGATGGTGGTGCAAAAAAATAAAATAAAGTAGCAAAAAATTGGAAGCTGTGGCTGCGCAGAGCCCGAAGGCTCGGGGGGTGCGTATGTATAGTGTATGTGTTCGACGACGACGACGACGACAACGAATAAATAAAATCCGGTCTCTCAAATTAGCGGCCTCCTGACAAAACCAGGAAGTGCATTACTTTCCCGTCCATAGAGGACAGTTCTCTCTCTCTCTCTCTCTCTCTCTCTCTCTCTCTCTCTCTCTCTCTCTCTCTCTCTCTCTCTCTCCCCTCTCGTGGGCGTAACTCACCGCCCGAGGCACCCACGGATTTTTCCATAATTTGTTTTTATTTTTGTATTTTTTTTCTCTCCCGTTATTTCGCCCTGTGTATTTTTTATTATTTTTCCTCTCGTGAACCCTTTTGCGTATTTTTCCGAGTCCGGGATTACCCTTGCAAATATTTCAGCGTCTGACACGGGAACTTCCATTTCATGGATATCACGTATATAATTCACGCGGTACTCGATGCTTTTGTTGAATCGTGTGGGGCTCCGTGTGTGTCCCTGACGCGGATGAAGAACGCAAAAATGCAATGCTATTCTCTTACTGGAAAGCACAATGCGCGTGCACCACATAGGGAGACAAAAAATTCTTTGGAATTCAACGAGTTTCGAGTCCCTGCGCTTCGCGGACTTTTAGTTTATTTTCAAAGAGCTGCGGATAAAAAAATGCGATGCATGCTGCCCGATTTTTTGTTTTTTCGACTGCACTCTTTTTGCCTTGAATTTTCTGGCGAATGGTTTCCGGCTTTTTCCGGTTCAAAATTGCTCAGGATAAATTTCGCCGGGCGAAAAGAATGCACGAAAAAATATCCCTGGATAAAATGGCCGGGGAAATCAGTTCTGAGAAAAAATTGACTCGAAAAAAATTGCCAAGAAAAAATCCCCAGATTGAAAAAAATCAATTGTCAAACTTCAGAACGTTCAGGTCACTTTGTTAAAAGTATTGTTCCATTTATCGTACTGATTGTCTGAGTTAATAAATTTTTATTTTGACTCAAATCTATTCTTCGCTCTCTGCTTTCCGTTTATTAAATACATTCATCTACACAGCGCTCGAATTCAATACATCCAATTTTTTATTAAATTTCGTACGCAGGAATCATTTTATTTCGTCAGCGGATTTTGCTTGGGCGATTGTATTTTCCAGGCAAATTTCCCACGGGAATTATTTTTTTACCGTGCAGTAGTTTTCCAAAAACAAGCACGAGGAACATTTGGTGGAATTTCCCCGAGGGTAAATAGAGGCCAACGACTGTTTTTGTTTTACGAATTCCGGAAGACGGGAATTGTTGTTCTCTTTATTGTAGTTCTGTGGACTGGAGATACCGTGAGTCCCGAGCTTAGGCTATTAAGAGAGTGATAAGAAGGCTAAGGGTTGGCATAGCTGAAATATAAGGGAATGTCTTCTCTCCTTTCTAGCCATCCCCCTCCCCTCTGTGTTCAACACTCTCTCTCTCTCTCTCTCTCTGTCTCTCTTTCTTTCTACGTGTATCCCCACCATCGTCTCTCCTCCCCATTTGCAGCCCCACCATTCACGGTACCCCCTTAAAAAATGTCAAAAACCAAACCCAACCTAAAAGCGATGTGCAGCCCTTCCACACAATTTGTTCCAGAAATGTTTCCCGAAAAAATTCCCGGCCCTGTCTCGAAAACCATCCCGCTTCGGAAAACTCTCGAACCACCCTAACTTTCCTAGATTTCGATAAGAAACGACTCTTCTTCGCCGATATTCATCCGGATGAACTTTAAAAGTATCGTTTGCCAGATAAAAATGTTAAGCTCGCCAGATAAAAATCACGAAAAAGCTCAGATCCTTCTCTCATTTTTATCCCCCATCGTTCCGGAAGTTCGGGGATGGGGAGGGGGTTTATATTTTTGTCAACAAAATTTGGGGATGTACGAAAGTTCGAAATTTCGTAAGATATGTGGAATCAACGCGAAAGAAATGGTGTCGTTAGTCGAACAAGAACATAGCCTGATGTTTAAATATATATATTAAAGAAGTTTCGAACTATTGGCAAGCGCGGAGACCGCATCACCGCGACGACCGCGACCACCCCCTGGGAGTTACCGTCCAGTGGAAATCTCGATAACGCGAAGGGATTCCCCGTTTATATATATATATATATATATATATATATATATATATATATATATATATATATTAATAGATCTCTAATATATATATATATTAGAGATCGTTCGCAGCGTGGTCGGAAACCGCCGATATCATTCACTAATTTGGCCGGCTGTTCTCGCAAAATTAAATTATCCCTCGCGGGAAACCATCACGGAAAGTTCGAACACTGCCAGGAATCTTCGTGGCCTTTTGCGGCGCATATATATATATATATATATATATATATATATATTTATACCAATGACAGAAGCGGCAAACCAAAATTAATTACTATTTTGACGTCGGGGAAGGGACAATTCTCATTGGCTCGGCATCGATGTATTCGCACGAATGGGTTCATTCACGAAAAGTTGAACGATTTTCTGTTCGAAGGGATGATCAGAAGATTTTTATTCGCGGATATTGAATATCCTGGCGAGGACCACCGACGAGTATGAAAAAAAATGAAAATTTCGGGTGTGTGGTGAATGTGGATTATTAATTTTATGCTTGTTTCTTTCTCGATATTGAGCAACCAAATATTCGTGGTTTTATCGGACCAAGCCATAGTGGTGGTTTTATTGGGCCAAGCCATTTCAGGGGTGCTTTTATTTGCAGCTCGAGTCAGCACTCGTTTTCTTCGGCATCGATCACTCGCTTTTTCCATTTTTCGTCGATTTTTTTAGCCGGATCGACGATTTGAGGAAAACATTTTGGTGTACTGTTTTCTCCTTTGGTTTCTTTTTGGTGAATTTCAAATTTAGGGTGCTGCATCTACCTAGAGGTTCAAAAAATGGCCAAATTCGGATTTTTTTTCTGGAAACCGGTTGGTGAAGAAGAAACGCATTTTTTTTAACACAAAGGTGTTTAACACAAACATATATTGAGAGCCTGAAAAAAATTTACCACAAAATAGAGAAAAATAATTTCAAGCTTAAACGGTCTATCTGAATGATCCGCTTCACCCGCAAAACCGAACGGGTTACTTTAGTTACCAATAAATATGAACCATTGACGATCGTCAAGTTGTTTCAATAATTTTTTGGACCCTTCTTTGTCACACGTATATTTGTCCATGATTTTGACAGAGTGGGTCAATTTGACCCGGATAGTACTTCATCCACCTCCAATTAACAACCCTACCGTCGGTTTTTATTGAAAAATATGATGGATACCCTTTAAACATTTCTTCATATGTCTGCATAATTACAATTCGCAATATTTAAAATTGATTTGCTGTATAAAAATTATTGAAAACTTCCAATTTTGGAAAGGTAGGCATTTTGTTAAAAATTCGTCCGGGTCAAAATGACCCAGTGTGTCAAAGTAGGGTTACCAACGTGGCGACGAAGTGAAATTCGAGCATACAAAATGCATGAAAACAGTCATCACGAGCAGCTCTTTTACTTTTAGGAATATTTGAAGGAAAATTTCAGGAAATATACCTAAAAGGTGATACCATGGAATAAAAATATTTCAGAAAAATGCAATTTTTTTACCCATTTAAGAAGATGCAGCCCCTTAATCTCGCCGAGCTCGTCTGCGTCAACAATTTTTCACGTGTAATCCTCCATATTAATTTTTCAATTTCTCACGTTTTTTTTCGTTATGCGATTTTATTTCCCCCCGAGGGCACGGGGAAACTGCAGAAAACCTGTGCCGCTGCAGGCACCAACATTTTCACTTCCGGTTGTGTTCACCATCGGAAACCCGGTCGAGACTGCCATTCCGCTCGGTAGTCGGCGCGCAAACCGCGGCCGAGCGGTCACCCATCCGAGTACTGGCCTCAGGCCAACGCCTGCGGGAAGTATGCAAACGAACCAACGGCTCGGGGACGATAGCGAACAAGAATATGCTCACTTTCCATCTTCCAGGGCAAACACTTTGTTTGCCATCTTCCATACATCTATTCCTCCCTTTATATTGAACAGCTCCTATATGATCGCGGCCATTGAAGCAGCACCATTGCCAATGAGAATATTGGGCCGTGAATGGTTATGCGCATGCGTAATAATCACCCGACAACGTACATTACATTTGCCCCTTTATACATACCCTCAGCCCTTTCCTATCCGCGAACGCGTTTGCCAAAGTTTTCTCTACCAAAGTAGTAATATACCGGTGTGGTCAGCCCGTTTAGTAGTAATAAAGCGATGATGGCCGAACTAACGTTCCTTCGTGTGCTCTCCGTGTCTCTCTCTCTCCCTCTCTCTTGCTCTCTCTCTCTCTCTCTCTCTCTCTCCCTCTCTCTCTCTCTCTCTCTCTCTCTATATATATATATATATATATATATATATATATATATATATGTGTGTGTGTGTGTGTGTGTGTGTATGTATATATTATGTATATATACGGCTAGAATTTAATCATCGATGTCCAAGCGACATTGATAACACATGGACGAGCGGATTTTCGATGCGTTCGTATAGACAGGCAGTTCGACTTGTACCGGAAATAGTCTGTATACCCGCCTGATTCATGATCGGCCCTTTCAAAGGATTATTCTCCGATCTATGCTCGTAATTTGTATACGAAAAAAGGAGAAAAAAATCCGCAGCTATTTTTTTTCGTGGCTGTAAATCCCCCTTTTTCCCATTATGGGGAAACATTGCGGAAATTTTTTACAGATAAAAGTTGTAAAATTTTGAACAAAAAGAACGTAGTGAATAAATGATTTACTGTAATAGGAGTAGTCATGACTACGCAATTTTTATTGGTTATTATAAAATAAACATTTGTTATGAAGCTTAAACTCAATCAAAGTTGTATTTTCTTATAGATTTATAAATGTTACATAATAATGATTACTTTCCAATAATTGAGATGATAATTATATTATGATTATAATTCTTATAAATGAGTTGACCGATTATTGTAAAGCTTGCGCTTTATAATAATTGTTAATTTAATAATACACATTAATTATTAGATAATAATAACACGATAGTACACCAAATTTAGGGTACATTATCCGTATCTTATATTTTAGATTAAGAAATTACGAAAAAATTATAGTTAAATATATGTACCGCTTTAGAGGCAATGCTGCACAGAATTCTTGCAAATAAAAGTCATTATCCAATTTTCACGTGCAATTCGCTTAAAACAAAGGAGATAAAAAACTACCTGCAATTTTTAATTATGTACTGCCACGACTTTCTCATTTTTTCAAGTAACATATACGCATTATATTGAATATTTCATATTCTATAATATTATTATTACGTAATAAATGTTTAAACTTTATAATAATTGTTCACTTTATACGATATAAAATCCATTACATAAAAATAACATTATAATATATCATTTTTGCAGGATTTTGTACGTATCTTATATTTCAATTTTAAAATTACAAAAAACAATAGTTATACCTATGTGTACCATTTTAGAGGCAATGCTGCACAACATTTTTACGAGGAACAAAACCTACCTGCTATTTTGAAATTGCTCCCTGCCGTGTCGTTTCCATTTTTTTATATAATCAACATGACCCTACCGACTGAAGAATTCGATCGAAAAAACATTCACACTCCAGAAAACAAGGTAGTAGATTGAAATTCCGCAAAAAAATGCGACAAAAAAGCACACATCGATGAAGTTTGATCGACGAGACAATGTTGATCGACCCAACAGTGAATTAAATTTATTAAACGACTTGATGAGCGATTTTCCAACGCGAAGGAACGCGCAAATTCATTTTTCCGCTATTAAGGCGCGTAACGTCAAATCCGAGAAGATTTTTCATTATCCGAAGCGAGACTAACGAGATCGTGGGGTGACTGCGAAAAAGTTTTGCTTCGGCTTGAGTTACTTTACCGAGTATATATTTTAAACACATATACTGTCTTCCTATCTCCCCTCCTCTCTCTTGATTCTCTTTTTAGCTTCTTTCTTTTTTTTTTCTTTTTTCCTTTTTTCACCCGTCGCTGCTACGTATCCGGCTAACGCTTAATGCAAATTGTGAAACGTGCTCTCAGGCTAGCTCGACTATTCCTGAGCAACTTCACTCTTATTCATACCCCCCCCTCTCGCCCTTTCATTACCCCTCTTTCTGTATCTCGTTTTCTCGTTCTCGCAATAATGTAAATACCGGTAGCAGATTCCGAAGTGTTTATCCCTGGATTAGCAATTCAACTCGCGACCGTTTTTCTCTCAGTGCACACGAGCGTAGTCTCTTCTGCAGTTATATATATATATATATATATATATATATATATATATATATATATATATATGTGTGTGTGTGTGTGTGTATACTATTCTTTTTTTTCTCACTTCCTTTTGTTATTGTGCTATTCTCGTTGTTACATATATATAGGGAAACGTCATTGTGAAGACATTCGACTTCGAGGACTGTCCTCAAACTATCCTCATATATACACACACACACACACACACACACATATATATATATATATATATATATATATATATATATATATATATATATATATATTAACTCCTGCGGATTGTATCCTTGCGCGCTTCCACCCAGTCCGGAAACTTAATGGAAAAGATTGGAAAACGCGAAGGCGTGGTAGCTCGACCATCGAGTAACCCGAACTCGAGTAAATACACTCGATATAAAACCATTGACAATAGTTGGAATCACCCGGCCGTCGGAGAACCTTGCGATTAAAGTTTGCCTTTTCGAACCGTTCTGAGTTGATCCCTTTTCGGGGTGCCTGTAGTATCGCAATTGCAACTGTTTGCATACGAGAATGCAAAGTCGTTCGAGTGCGAAGTGCCAGGAGGAAGGGCGATGATGAATAGTTACTCGTCTGGATTTAAATTAGTGGAATTAGTAATTTTAGTAAGTTCGTTTTCATAACTTCGTTTGGGTTTGCTTTGGATAAATTTGGGTGAGGAATGGCGGAGGCGAACAGTTACTCGTCTCAATTGAAATTAGTAAATCACAAATCTTAGTAATTTTATATTCGTAACTTCGTTTGGGTTTGGGTATGAGGAAAGAGGGAAGTGCATAGTTACTCGTCTGGATTTAGATTAGTAAAACTAGTCATTTTGGTAATTTAATGCGGATAGCTGTGTTTGGGTTTGGGTAAGGCTGTATTAGGAAATGCGGTGGCGAATATTTACTCCTCGCGTTTTAAGGGGTTACCCCCACTTGCGATTTTAAAAAATCGATTTTTTTATTGCATTTTTTTGAAGTATAAGTATCTGAATATGTCCTGAAAATTTCAAGTCGATCCGAACAAAATTGACTGAGATATGAGCGTTGAAAGAGAAGAATCCGTGAATTGAAGAACTGAAATTGAAACTTTAAACGCGTTTTTCTCAAAATGGCATTTCTGAAGTCGGTGACCAAGATTACTCGAACACTAATGAACCGATTTTCTTGAAATTTTGCAGGCTTATTTAATACATAAAAATGTAGTCTTTAGTCGTTCGATTTTTTTTTCGGAAAAAAATTGGCCGTTTTATAGCCAAAAAACGGCCGTTTTTTTCGTTAAAATCGAACCATTAACTTTGACTGACCTCCATTTTGTGAAAAATGAATATTTTTTAAAATCCTTCGATTGAAGACTAGTTTATACTTATATTTGACTAAATCCATCCGCATTTTTTTTTCAGATGATCCACTTCGCCGCAATGTTGGTCACCGCAAACCGTGTATATAAAAACATTATTTCATTGACGGCCATTTGCCACTAAACAATGTAATATTTTTCAATAAAAAAATTACTGAACGTTCTTCAAGATGTGTTCTTTAAGATGGTATATTGATCGATTAAAAAAGTTTTGTAGTTTTCTTTAAAAAAATTCATGAAAAAGGCCTTTTTTTGCGCTACAAGTGGGGGTAACGCCTTAAGCAAGTAAAATTTGTAATTTTAGTGATTTTATGAAGATAGCTTTGTTTGGGTTCGGTTGAAGCTGTGTGTAAAGGTGACGACGAAAATTCACTCGTCGAGATTTCAATTAGTAAAATTAGTATTTTTATTGGCATAGCTTTGTTTGGGCTTCTGTGGGTTTGGGTGAAGCTGTTCAAGGAAAGACGGAGGCGAAAAAATCTTCTTCTTGATTTACATTATTCGTTCAAAATTAATCGCACGTCGTAACTTTATATGGATAGCTTTCCTTGTGGTTGAGTAAAGCTGTACGAGGACAGACGGTGGCGAATAATTACTCGTCTTGATTTGAGTGAATCGTTGAAAATTCATCACACATCGTAATTTTATATGGATAGCTTTGTTTGGATTAGCTTGGGTTTGAGTAAAGCAGTAGAGGAAGGGTGAAATCGAATGGAATTAATCGTTTGAAATTTATCACACATCATTGTATATTTATATGGATAGCTTTGTGGGTCGTTACAAAACTTTGAGTACGTAGGCTTGCGGAGCTTGTCCGAGATTCGTCTTACGTGCGGTCCCGTCGATTTATCGTATGAAATATGGCGGAAGATAAACGCAAAATGTCTACGAAATCAAACCGTGATGCGCAGTGAAATTTGTTTGCATATAATTCAGGGATACGCGTATATCCATATATATACAGGGTGTCCAATAACTGAATGCGTTCCCTGAAATGGTGGGTTGGGGAAGACATTCTGAGTCGATTGATATAAGCATGTGTGTGTCTCAGATCAACCCTTGAATTATTATTCATTTTTTAAATAATCGGGCCAATCAGGTACGCCGGCTCATCAGGCGCGCCTGATTGACCCACCTCTAAAAATTAATAATAATTCAGGAATTGATCTGAGACCCACACATGCTTATATCAATCGACTCAGAATTTCACCCCCAACCTCCCATTTCAGGGAACGCATTCAGTTCTGGGACACCCTGTATATAAGCATGCTCATGTACTACAAAGTGCACGCTCGTAATCTACGTATTCTTGTGGTTGTACACCCTCATTATATTCTTCACGTGTACGTGTGTGCATGTGTATGTTTACATGATCAAATAACATACATATAGGGTGTACCAGTTTAGAGGAAATATTGTTGGAAATTGTTACGGATAAAGTTACAGAATAATTAACAAACATGACGTTATAACGAAAAACGTCGTCCCAAATAATCGCGTACAGTTACTATAAAGGTTATTTAACCTTCCTGATAAGGGGGGCGGGGGAACCTTGAGTGGGAAGACCACTTTATCACGTGAAGGAGAGCTTACGGCCGAAAGACAACTTAACGACAAAGCTCAGGGGACTAGTTCATAGACCCGGAACCGCAGATACATCGGTCGGTCATTTTGTCACAAATTTGTTGAGTCTTGAAACTTTGAACCCGTTTTCCTGAAAACTTCTTTTCCCTGAGTCTCGTACGAGGTAACTGAAAAACTATCAAATCGATGGTTTCGAAATTTTGAACACTATTAGATAACATAATTACCGTCTATTCGAACCTAAAAGTTCTCAATTTTTTTTCTAAAAACTATTTTTCCCCTCAACACCATAGAAACACTGTCATGAAAATAAGAATACTTTTTCAAAAACGTACCGTTTTTCGAACTTTCACCTTTACTTGGATTCTTGAGGTTCACATAGATCGTGTGGGTTTGAGAAATCTAAGACTTCTTGGCTCTCACGGTTCGCATCAATGCAGCAACCGCTAGGTCGTACACCCTGAAACAACTCAGGCGCAACCGTCTCCGAAGCAATTTTACAACATTCTTATTGAATCGAAAAAAAAAAAACAAATTCTAAAACAACAAAAATCTGGATGAACTTCATAGCACGTACCCTATATTTGAATTAAGAAGCGACGAAAGAAAAAATCATAGTTACATTACCGTTTAAGCGGTAATACTATTATAAAATTCTTGCTTGAATCACAGAACTGCGAAGAGAAAAGTCACAAGGTAGAAAATCGCCGTGAGTAATAGCACACATTTATTATAAATTCGAATAAACATCGGTAACGAAAAATTAACGAGTTTTGCTCAAATGGACTATGAAGTCGTAAGGATTCCAAAGATCGAGCATTTGATGACATTGTCCGGAGGGTGCAAGGTAATTCACAGTTCAAGTGTCATCGTTACGGGCTTTCGAGCTTTTTCGATGCAACTGCGGGTTGCCCAAGAGTTTGAGGATTATTTCACGTATGCACTTACACGAGACACCCTGTATGTTCGACATAAAATGCACACACGTGCGTATACATGTATACATATATATATATATATATATATATATATATATATATTTATTTATATATTTATATATTTATATATATATACATGTATACATATATATATATGTATAGTTGCGATCGCGTCGTGCTTGCTGTGGTTGTGAAAGTTGCGGGGAGGATGCACCCTCGAGTAGGTACGCGCCGTTACTCGCTACGCTCCATTTACCTCGATACGTACGAATACGCGTATTACCCCGAGCTCCTTCTTCCTTCTCAGTCTCTCTCTCTCTCTCTCTCTCTCTCTCTCTCTCTCTCTCTCTCTCTCTCTCTCTCTCTCTCTCTCTCTTTTCCCTCTCACCAACTATTTTCTCCAACCATCATATCATTTTCCTCTTCCCCTGCGCGGTTTTCCTTTTCTCCCTCGTAATCTTCCTCCTCTCTACGTTTACCCCCCGTCCTCTTTTCCCGTCCAACCTACTTGGATACCGTGTCTTTCCCATATTCGCTCTTGCTGGTCTCCTCGTATATCACTAATGTTTGCCCCCCCCCCCTCCGTGCCCCTTTTCCACTGCACACACCTCTCTGCTCGTCATTTCACTCACATGCCTGAGACGTCCTGATGACAGGTATTACGAGACTCGAGCATGCCTATATATTGTATTACGGGTGGATTCACAATTAGTGCCATTATCCCCTTTCTCATTACTCATTGCGAACTTCTCGTTACTCTCTTTTTCTGCAGATGTAGAAAATGAATTTACTTTGCCAACAAAGACAAGAGAGTTTTACAAAAATTTCAATTTAGTTGGTTAATCTTGAAATTTGGTTGTTATAATGTATATTTGGTAGAAGTGAAGACTTGTCGACGTCCCTCGTTGACGGGATGAAATCCTGGAGGTTTGCCACCGTAAATGAATGGGAGTTTTTTAAAAGTCGTTTGAAGTGAAATAGAATCAATTAAATTGAAATGGAATTGAATTAATTGGAATGATTTTAAAATTAAATTAAATTGAAATTCGCATTGAATAAGCCTTAAATTGAGTGTATTGAATGGAATATATTGAAAACAAGAAAATTGCATTGAGGAGACATGAAAAAAAGTATGTAATTCAAGTTTGATTACAAAAACAATAATTTTCGTTAAAATTGAGGGAAAAAAGAATCTTTTCTATCATAATTGTTGAGGCTGGACCAAACCTGGATGCTACTGTCTTTTTCTGCACGTGCAGAAAATGAATCGACTGGTGGACGGAGTCGGGAGACGTTAAAAAAAATCGATATTTCATTTTTAAACGCTGTATTTTGGTTTATCCAATTTTCCACATTGGGTAGAAGTCAAGACTTATTGACAGGATAAAATCCTGGAGCTTTGCCACAGTAAATAAATGGGCGTTTTGTATATTTCAATTGAAATAAAACAGAATCAATGGGATAGAATTAATTATATTTAAAAAGGATTGAATCAACTGGAATTATTTTTAAATACAACAAAATAAATTGAAGAAAATCAAACTTAAATTAAGTGCGTTAAATAGAATCAATTGAAATGAGAGCCTTGAATTTTCAAGGATGCAAAGAATGAATTTGATTTAAAATTTATTTTCCTAAATCCATTTAAGATCGATAAAAGACACAATAATTTTATTTACTATTAATGAAACAAAAGAATTGTTTTAATAATAATTGTTATAAAAACTTTCATAAATTATTGTTATAAAAGTTTATTATTCAAAATTGATTTTTTAAATCCATTTTTACAATAATGGTTTTAAACCCCCTAATAAATATTAGAAATCCTTTTATTTGCTATTTCTAAAAAGATTTCATGTACTTTGTATACCCATATCATCCAAATGTGCAAAGAGAGTGCTCGTTTGGATCCATTTTTATTTTCAATTTTTTCCTTCCACCTTTTGAAATTTTAGTAAATATTCGGAAGTAGGGCTCCTACTAGAATCCGGTTAATTTTCTTCAAGGGTTCAAACAAACCCAAACAAACAAAAAAAAATGATTCTCGCAGGAGCCCCGCTTCCGATTATTTACCAAAATTTTTACCCATAACAAGCATAGCCACAATAATCGATCACGCGAATCTGTATCTCGATCTGGTCATCCACTATCTGTCATCTCCATCTATCATCTGATCATCTCTATCAACCCCATCTATAGATTGCTCCCTCTACGTGACTACCCTGATGCCCCACTAAATCGACACACTTTACGTGCACAATTATCCAACTTTTAACTAATCAGAAACATCTCCTGCGTCATCCACTCGACTCGTTGCAAAATCTCTTTATTTAGCTTTTTATAAACCATAAATTATCAATCCATATATGCATGCATACCATGTACGCACGAATTCATACGCGATGTGAAAAACTTTAAAGGAGAAAATTCCATATTATAGGGAGGATATGGAGATTCCCTTGGTTTCGTTCTCGACACTTTGCAGTGACGAGCATTTAGCGGTGGCCACTGTCGAGTAAATGTTTATTTTCACAGCCCCTTTTCCTGGGGCTACGCACACCTTTTTCTTGATTATTCTAAACTTTGCTGTACTTTTCGTATCGTACATAAAACACTCAACGATCTACTCTCTCTTTCTCTCTTAGAATTTTTTTTCCAACCCCCTGTTTGTGCACGTTACTTACGTATATAAAATGTGTCCTGTTTTCAGCTGAATTTCAGTTTAGAGAAAGTCCCCCGGATTTCGAGATTTTGTACTTAATGTTATTTTTTTACGATCATCTGCTTATGGTTTTTCGCGTGCCACTTCTACGAATGATACGAATCGACAATAACTAAGCAACTTTTCAAAGTAACTGGCACGACTTGCCTAGTACATTTTTTTACACCGCAGGCCAACAAAGTCAGATGTTCGAATTGGTTTGTATGAAAATTCTGCATAAGATCTTTCTCATAAAGTTTCCTTATCATTTAAGGTTAAAAAGAAACCTTTTCTGGATAAGAAAAACAACCAAAAGTATTTTTTTTAAACCGGGTCAAAAAATGTTATCGTTTGTAGAAATGGCATGCGAAAAACCAAAAGCAGATGATTTCTATCTTGAAAATCCTGAGCCTTTTACTCAACTGAAATTTCAGCATATAGTAGGAAATTACCTATTGACAGTCGCAGAATTATCCATTCATAATATGACACACTGTATATCAAATTACAAGCGTATAAATATAAACACAACATAGTGGTCGTATACTCATGTTGGAAGTAAAATGTGACGTTTATTCGTTCAAGCGTGTACACAGAAATGTACCAAAGTCATATAAATATATATATATATACATCCGTACACGGGGGCTTTTACCACTACAAAGTAAACACTATACATCAGCTTCATAATTTATTCCCCAGGCAAGAAAAATATCCGTCGATCTTACTTTTATTTTGCTCCCTTGAATAAATAACGTATCGAGAATACGAATTCACGTAAAAATCGTCTTTCCGCATCTTTTCTACCCTTACGTACGTACGCATTGTTCCCTCGTCCATGAAATTTCTTTCGACATCCGTTTTGTCCCCTTTTCCGCCGTACTCTTGCCCCTGCCCTGGTCCATTTATCTCGTTTACGTCACGAAAGGCGAACGTGAAATAGAGACATTTTTTTTTTCGGGACCCTGGGAAGGGCGGGGTTGGAGAAGTTGAGAATTCTTGGATGCGAGAAGACTCGATGTTGGAGGCAGAAGGTTCGCGAATGTACCGGGCGACGCAGTAGAGAAGTCAGGATCGAAATCATCGATAAAAATTGATTTTCGGGAAAAGCATGGAGTGACGAAATTTAAAGGGTTGGCCGAGATCTACGAATCGGGAATCTCGACTTTTATAATCATGGAATTGGTTTAAAATTTAAGCGCTCTTTTAAGCTGGCAACTCTGATTATAAATGCCGTGATTAATTTTTTTTTAACCACAACCAATGTCAGATTTGATTTGAAAATCTGGAAAAGCTCATTTTTGGAATTTTTTCTAGAAAATAAGATGATAAATTTCTACGAAAATTAGGGTTTTGAAAGAGTATCATCAGAAGAACGCGCTGTATTGTTTTTTGTGCAAAAATATTTCATTATAATCGATTCACAGTGGATGCCTCTCGAAAACATTTTTTGCGGTGAGCAATGCCCTTCTGCACTGGGTTATCCAATGTCAAAAAATCAAACGGATTTCGTTAGTAAATTGGTTTATCCTATGATTGATCGAAGGAATTCCCGAAATATAAAATTTAAATAAAATAACGCGTGTTCTCAGTGAGTTTTGATTTTAGCGAAAAAATTGGCATTTTTCGTGCATCAAAACGAAAGTGTAAATCGGAGAAAAAAAATCCTTCGATCAATTACTATATTGTTACATCTGGAAAGAACCCTAAAAATGTCAGAAAGATTGATGCAGTAATTTGTGTGATATTTTGCCCACCGACTTTGAAATAACTTGCGAAGAAAAAGGGTTGAAAGTTTAGTACGACGCTCAGAGCATTCCATCGGGCGTCAACATAACAGCCTATAAATCCGTCAATTTTAAATCAATAATCTTGAAATTTTCAGGAAACATATGTAAAATGATATACCGTCAAAATATATAGCTTTTGAAAAAAGGTGATTTTTCGACTTTCACAACGAGGTATGACCCCTTAAAAAAAAGGCAATCAGCTCAAGGCGGATAATGAATGTGATATTTCCCAAAGCCACTAATTATTATCGCGTTCGATATGTTCCCCTTTAAGGGCGTGCCATTTTTTGTACCATTTCCCAACGGCTTATCGCCAGTGCTCGTTTTTGAATTTCGAATTCCCGGCGACTCCCCCTTAATATATGTATGTGAGTGTGAACGAGGAAAAATAAAGTCTTTGTAGGTCAGAACGAACTGACCTGGTTTTTGGGAACCCATTGCTCTTTCGCATAACGGAGCGAGCTACTGACGTACAAAAAGCTCTCCCTACGAGGAACCCGAATGCTAATAATTTCAGCAACGATGACTATTTGTCAAACGTTGCGAGAATGGACTAGACGCTATTAATCTGCCGTACGATTTCCGGAACGCGTTCTCGTCTGTACAATATTTCACGCGAGTGTCCCAATAGACCGAGGACGATTTCTATACAAACTTTCATATATATGAGCCAATATTTCCGCTGATGTGAAATAACAAGTTTCCAAAAACAACGGAAACCGCTTTAAAAAATTGTAACTATTATTTGTTGTATATTAAAAAGTCACCTCTGTGAAACAGTTTTCACTGTATCACTTTGGAAAGATGATTTTTGGATTTCGCAGATCTATTTGACTCGGACGATATATATATGGTGTCCTATTACGAATGGATGATCCTGTAACTGTCTATAGCAGCGGTCCCCAACCCCCAACCCCCCATTTGGTACCGGGCCGCAGAGAAAGAATAAATAACTTACAGAATTTCCATTTTATTTATTAACTGGGCCTGAACGACGTTTCATTTTTTTAAATGCATCGAGAACAAAAAGCATTGATCCAATATCATTGGTGTTGATGAATGAAATTTCGTTGATTCGATTGTCAAATTGTTGGTGTCAATAATCGGATGTATTAGTCCACACAAAACGCTATTGACTTCAATAACATGATAAAATTGAATGTTTTTTTTCACTTAAAAAGTATATTGTTAGCCGAGAACAATGTATTATAGAATCTATCTACAAAATTGTGGCGAAAAAATTATATACTTTTGAACGCATTTTCTGGAATGAACGAAAAAAGCGTTTTAATGCATAATATGAATATTGTTGATTCGATTATACAAGAAAAATTGAATTTTGCTGGTTTGATTCAGATAAAATTCCTATTGAGTAAATATATTTTATTGTCTTCTCTATATCCCATATTGATTTTCTAGTCCACGATTCGTTAAAATATTATTATTTTATTTTAATCCAAAAATATTAAGCAAATGTCTGAAATGGTTAAAAAATTATGCGAAAATAAAATTTGATGCTTGCGCATACACGAAGCGATGAAATCGTAGTCATTTTTATTTGATTCACTTTGCTTACGAGTACGCATCGGATTCACCGTTATTATTATATTTAAAAATATCACAGTTTTTATACCGGTTGTACCATTTTATTTTGTGTATTTATTCACAACTTTTTAAAGGCCGATCCGTGAAAATATTTTCTGACATTGAACCGGTCCGCGGCTCAAAAAAGGTTGGGGACCGCTACTCCACAGGTCAAATCATGTCCTACTACATAGTGAAATGCAGTTTAGTAAAAGTCTCGCGGTTTTCATAACAGGACACTCGGTATATATACAAGGTGTCCTATATTTATAAATATATATATACTGGGTGTCCCATGAATCTTACACCTGATTTATCTAAAAAATACTGCTCCGATCAAGTGTTAAGTACAATAAAATTTTTAGGGTTCAAACGGAAACGTTCAAAAAAAATTTGTTAGTACAAATTAAAAATGGCCATCCTAAGATGGCATGATCATTTTTTGGGTGAAAAAATTCATGATCCCTTTTTTTTAAAACATGTCGGCCATCTTAACGTCCCCATTTTGAATTTTAGACCGAAACATATTTTTAACGTCCCCCTTTGAACCCTAAACGTTTCATTATACTCGATACTTGATTGGAGCCGTATTTTTTGCGTTAAATAAAGTGTAAAAAATGGGACATGTATATATAGATATGTGTGTGTGTGTATTAGGGTGGTTGAAAAAAAAAAAATTTCGTGGTACTCAACGGAAAATGTTACTATGTTATGAAAAAGTAATTCATATATAATTTTAGAGGTCTAAGCATTTTTTTAGGCAGGGCTCAAACGACTTTTATTTATTTTTCTCGAATTTTCGTTAATTTTTTTCTTCATTTGTTTTCTTACTCCAAAACGACTCATCACTCCAAAAGAACACGCATACTTGTTGAACGTTCAGTGATGTAAACACCGCGTTCTTGTTCATCAAGTGGTTGATATAATTTTCACAACCGAATTACATATATTGATTCTGAATCTGCAAATACAAATTGTTTATGGAAAAAAAAATATTTAAATAAAAATTGTGTAATGGTAAAGAAAATATTGAATCAAGAATTACCTCGGATCATGCACTACCATTTTCTGCATGGAGATAAAAAAAATAATACTCCGATAATCATGAAAAAAAACATGAAAAAGGCGTTTGGGCACTAACTAAAAAAAATTTCAGAACCCTCAGATTTTGCAAAACTTTCTTTTTCTTAACATGCTTCAATTTTCCGTTGAGAAATTCGATTTTTTTAACCACCCTAATGTGTATTTATATATAAATTCCCAATAATATTGGCACGCTAAGCCAGTGTCGTTGGTTTCCAAAAAGCACGACGTGTGACGTTCTTTCATTTATTTATTATCGTCCCGACGTCAAATTGCAGGATATCGGCACCCTTTCAAGTGGCAGCGGTCGCCTTGATCTTCGCTGGAACATTCTCCGCCCTCATAGGGCACTGTTACTCGGACCACAAGACCGTAATCGCCTGTGGCTTGTTTCTTCTGGGTGGTAAGTCAATCTTTTGCTCGATAAATCTCATATTTTTTTTTCTAATCAATTAGCAAGGACGAAGAAGGGAAGGTGTACGTTTTCGAATATGTGACTTGTGCACCTTTAGGGTGAGGATAGGGGCAATGAAAGAAGAGAAACGTTCCCGATAACACACACACATACACACACCCGATATATATATATATATATATATATATATATATACCGTTGATTACTGCGAAAAAAAATTATTACTTTTTGAACCACCCCAATATATATATATATATATATATATATATATATATATATATATATATATATATATATATATATATACAAATGTATATATATAAAAATTGTCGGGCGACATCACGTCAGCGAGTCACGTAACAGACCTCCGGGGGTAACACATCGTCTTCCTCACTTTTTTTTCTTACCCCGCGTCTTTTGCCCTCAACGTGTGCACGAGAGCGCCAACAATGCGATTCTTGAACTTTTTTCCTGCCTCCGTTGACTCTTCGCGCGAGGGAAGAAGAGTCAACGAAGAGAGAAGAGAAAAAGGTAGAGAAACGAGAAGATCGTGACACGCGAATCGGTGGGTTCTCTCGGTTGCCCGTTGACCCCGGCGAATGAAAAAAGAATGTTGAAAGGAAGAGAAGAAAAAATGATTTAGCCAACCGTACACAGTTTCGTAGATACAAGATTTCGAGCTCTCCTGCGAAACCACCCGCTGGGGAAATTCTATCCCGCTCTTCACAATGGGGGTTTAATGGAAAGTTCAATGGCACACATACACACACACACACAGCCATATATATATATATATATATATATATATATCCTTCTTCGTATATCATGCCGAAAATTTTGTCGAGTATCATAAATATTTAACAAGAGTACCCCATGCGGAGAAATTGATTCATCGTTCAGTTTACGAAAAAATGAATAAAATCATAATCGATAAATAAATAGGGTTGGAAAAAATTGATGGAAGGGAGGCCATTTTCGTTACAATTGAGTACGGAGTGCACAGATGGCTGGTCTCAAGAATCAAGATATTCAATTTTTTTAAAGAATAATGAAAAATATGTAAGGATAAGAAAATATTTAACTGCAGTTGCTTATCAATAATATTATTATTTTTTTTACATTCTTATTTTATATTTTTCTATGTTCTTATTTTTTCTTATTTTTAAATATTCCCAGGTAGGATTTTAAAGTTGCGCCTACGTTGGCGCAACGACGCTTGCCGGCGTTAGGACGTCGGCCCGACTCTGTTCGCCAACGTCGTTTTGGGGTCCAATAAACGTCCAAATGATAACGTCGGCCCGACGATCGTCCCAAACGTTGCGCCACAATATTTAATCGATGTTGGCCCTTCGTCGATTGCAACGTCGGCCCTAAGCCGATTGTTGCGTCGGCCCTGCGCTGACTGCGGTATCGATCCTACGTCGATCACCGCGTCGACCCTACATCCATTGGGGCATCGAACCTACGTCGTTTGCGCAATCGACCCTACGTCGTTTGCGACGATGGCACTACATTTACGAGAGGGTGTTTAAAGGAATAGCAGATTGACTATTTAAAAGAAAAAAGACATAGCATTAATAGAAATTTATTGTCAGTGATTGACGTGTTGATGTCTGGCTTAGGTTATAAATATATTCAGTCTTATAACTTCATCAATATATTCAGTCTTACAACTTCATAAATATATTCAGTCTTACAACTTCATAAATATATTCAGTCTTACAACGTTATTAATATATTCAGTCTTACAACGTTATTAATATATTCAGTCCTACAACGTTATAAACGCTAGAATGGTAACAAAAATGTGAAGAAGGCCCAAAGGAACTATCAATCGTGTCTGCTCCCGAAACATACACGGAGAGAATTTTTAAGTATTTTTTACGGTGAAATCTCCCTAAAAATTACATTAAAAATTTGAAACCGGTGACAAATGTGCACATAGTCAAATATTGACACTAGCTTTTAATATTTTGCTTCCATTCATGTAAAAATTTAAGCAAGTAGCATAATTTTTTACATTTCTTTCAGTAAAAATTCTGACACATTCTCGCGTAGAATTTTAATAATGGGCTGCCTCAAAACTTCCAAGTTTCTACAGTAAAAATAACCTGGACAAACTTGAAATTTCTAAAATCCCTAGCGAAAAATGAATTCCCTATGATTAAATAAATACTCTATATACTGTATTTCTGAACATTTGTGTTCTTGATTGCTACTTATTTTAGCATATCATCTTTCCGTACCATTGTAGACGTCCTTTATCGAAGTTTCTTTTCACGTTTCTTTGTTTTCTTGCGTACAACTGCGTAGAACACGTTAGACTGCACGAGACCACGAGGCTTTCTTGGCCCATGTTTCGTACTATAATGCGCATGCGCGGTACCGCTGTTGCTAAGCAACGCGGGTCGGCGTCGTTCGTACTCGTCATACTGCGTCATACATAAGCCCACTCTCACAGCTTGCGTTCACGTATACGCACGCTCGCACACAGAGCTCACGCGTACGGTCAGGCGACGTAGCCCTAACTGATTTTACTATAAAGAACGTAAAATTCCGGTGGACGCACGGAAAATTTCGGCTTCCTTTTTTAAATTTTTATGGAAAACACGAAAATTTCTCAATGTTCCACTGAAAAATTTCATTTATATTAGCACTTTTTTAACTTATTGTCGTAATCTTTACGTTTCATGAAATTTTACTATTAATTTCAGTAAACATTCTGGAAAATATTTTAAATTTCTGTTACGCAAAAGTAAATTTTGATTCATTTCCATGAAAATTTATAATTTATTTCCTAAAAACCTGAAGAATTGCACATTCAGCACCGAGTTACTGTGATTTCGCAGTAAAAATTACTTAAAAATTCTCTCCGTGTAGCTGTTAGAAGTTGATTGGTGGGCAGAAGCGTTAACTTCGTTTTCCTCTTTATGGAGACGACGAAACTTTTTTACGCGATTATACGAAGACATATTTTTATCCGCCATTGGTTAAATTAATTCCACTGTGGAATATCCACACCGTTTAGGTTGCGCGCTACACAATACTGTTCAGGCAAGCTCAAAAGAAAATTCGAACGGTGGAGTTCGGGTACCAACGGTCTACTGGACTTTGTTTACGGTCAAGCATCGGTCGAGCTCTAGGTCTACAAAAAATGGTCACCTACACCCGTGCGACGATTACCCAGTGTCGGATTAAACGTGGCAGCCAACGTTGCGCGAAGTACTGATCGTAACGTCGGCGCGACGTTCGAACAACACTTTCGCCAACTCTAAGCCATAGTCGCGTCCCGACCGTCGGCTGTTTATTCGACGCCGTCTTACTGCCAAGGGTTGGCTGTATTCTGGGTCTGCACACATGGCCAACTACAGCCGGGCGACGACTAGCCAGCGTCGGATGAACCGTGGTGACCAGCGTTGCGCCAACTATCAAGCGTACCGTCGGAGCGACGATCGAATAACGGTTTCGGCAACTCTGCGCCATAGTCGCCTTTCGATCGTCGACTGCCGAGCCATCGCCGCCTGATAGCCAACCATGGCTAGTACGTTTCGCCAACGCTGGCTCATCATAGGCCGTCGACCGTTGGCAGCCGACGTGTTGCCATGATACAGCCAAACGTCGGCCGTACTCGGAACGTCGTAGACCCGCACATGGGTTACTCTTATTTTCCATTCTCGTTATTATTACACTGCTCTATTCACTACGATACTACTTTATTATCTGTTTCTGTTTTTGTTATAAACATTTATATTTATTATAAATATTTATTATAAATTTTATACGGTAAATTTTATATATTCAATGTTTGTATTTTATTTTGTCTTGAATCATTATTATTCTTTTCACTATTATTACTATTAACAATTTATTATGTTCTTTTTCGTTTCTAATTTTATATATATATATTATCATCAATTTTCATTTTCGTTATCATCGTACTGCTTTATTTATTACATTACTACTTTTTTTCTGTTATTTATTATGAATTGCGTATATCTTTTGTTTTTACTTTATTTTTACTTTCATCATTAGTATACTTTTCACTATTACTACTATTATTATTTTTATCGTTGATGTGGATATTGTTATTGAATTATTATCATTATCATTGCTATTATTATAGGTTCATTATCATATTTCTGTATACAGACATTAGTACATAATTACGGCTAAATTGCTACTTGATTCTCATATATAAATTACTATAATAACAATAATCATGCTCGTGGTAATAGTTATGACTATTATTATTTATATTATTATACCTAAGGATGAACCGTCATCAATACATTCATGATTACACTCTTCATTTATTACGTTACTACGTTATTTTCCCTTCCACCGTTTATTATATATTTTATATAGTAAATAATTTATATTTTCCAATACCATTTTATTTTTATTTTCATTTTCATTGTTATTACACTTCTTCACCACTATTATGGTTCTTTTTTGCATTATTATGCCTGAGGAACTGCCCATTTCCAGGCACCCGTTTTTTTTTTTTTTTTATTTATCCGAAACAATTCGGTGCCCAAGATAGAGCACGCCCCATCGGACAATGATCGAAGAATTTATTGATGCAGCATTTATACCTCGTAAAAGTGGTTTTCCATTTTATTTGGATCAAATAGAAGCGTACGTGGTTCGTTTTCTCTCGGCAATGAGAACCGTTATCGATTTTCATGCAATGTGTTGATTTTTCGGAAAGTCCATTAAAGGGATTCCCAAACGCTTCGCGAATAACGCGCGAGTATTACGATTTTAGTTCCGGATTTTTCGCCACACAATTGGAACGCTGAAAGCGCTCTCGGCTTGGATTAAAAATCACTCTGTGCGGATATCAAGGGATGTAGGGAACGAATGAAGTATCGAGGGTGGAAGGGGGAGTGGAGAGGGGGGTGAAAGTTCTACCGGTACTCTATCCATCGGGTAGAATAATTAAACGATTTGCGATGAGCGATCGATGCGGCGCCCGTGTCTCTCTCTCTCTCTCTCTCTCTCTCTCTCTCTCTCGCCCCCCCTGCTCCCTGATAAAACGTGCCAGCCAGAGGCGACGCGAATCAGGTGCGACGTAGAGAGGAGCGAGCGTAAAATTGTAATTCGTTAGGGATGAAACGAAGAAAGCAGGAATTTGTAGCGTAGAACGGATATAACGCCAAGTAGCAACGAAGACTTCGTTATTACGCTCCGGGAAATTCAATTAAATCCACTCGTCACGGCAAATCATTTTTATTTTCGCTCCAATCTTTCGTATTTTTTCGTATTTTTTCACCTATTGTTATTTCGCTTTAAACGAGTGTACGAATAATTGAAATGCATGATTTACACGCTCTTTGCATTTTCGCAGAATGATGGAAGCAATCGTCGTGTCCCGATTGGATCAAACGAACGGCAGAATACATTTTTTTTCGATCGTTTTTACAAATTGTGAAGGATGTTTTGCAAATCGCAATTAGTCGAGCCGTGTTTATTCGCAACGAGCTTAATTTCTGTTCCTCTCTTTCTACGTACTGGGTGCTTGGCCCATGGACCGACACAATTTTTTGGAGAATTGGGGCAGTTATTTGGGAGTTTTTTTTAACCCTTAGAGCTTACGTCCTAAGGCCTTGGGCCACAGTAACGGGTATAAAATTGTGTGCGAATTCAACAATTTTTTTTCGTATGATAAAGTGATTCACTCATAAAATTGATTAAACATCTATTTAGGATGAATATCAAGCTGGGAGATTTTTTTTTTTTTTCGATGTACAAAATGGTCGACTACTAACATTCTCTTTTGTTATCTTTTTTCCTATTGGCATGGCAAATTATTTCAACAATTTTCACTCGATTTACTCCAAATTTAAAAGTTATGTTCCTAATTGCACTTCGCAGAGAAGTACGTATGAAATTTCTGGTTGATCGGAAACTTTTCATTTTATGAGCAGTTTGTGAGCAGTTATAACGAAATTTTTCACTTCTTAAGTCCTCTTCGAAAGAATAGCGTTTTTTTTTTTTTGTAATGAGTAACAGTTTCCAGAATAAATAGAGCATTGTTGAAGAAAACAAAAACTCCATTTCGAGTTCAGATTGAAAATAAGATAAATATTCGGAAGTGGGGCTCCTGCTAGAATCAGGCTAATTTTTGTTTGGGTTTGTTTGGGGTTATTTGAGGTTGTTTAGGGTTGTTTGGGTTTGTTTAAACCCTTGAAGAAAATTAGCCTGATTCTAGCAGGAACCCCAC